>CAIGRF010247449.1:5972-27969 GCA_903798235.1 Fraxinus ornus
TGAGTGATGGAGTTGGACGGAACAAAGTTCAATGGCCAATGAGACAATTAATGAAGTTCAGTGAGTAAGTCGTGACATAATATAAAGTTCAGTGGCCAATGAAACATTTAACTCAAAATTGTGAATGACTGATTGGAGAAACTGAGACTGTAGTGGCAGAGGAAGTGGTAGTGATGGCGGTGTTACTATTTCATTGACTTTGAAAATGGTCGATACGCGGCTTGCGAGTTTGGTTGGAATTGATGGTAATGATGTCAGTGGCCGACGAGAATCGAAAGGAAAGGTTGATAGGGAAAAATGATTATTTTGTGGGTTGGGTTTGGGTTTGGGTTTGGGAGTGGGAGGATGGGATGGACGAGATGTAGTGGGTAAAGAAGATGAAGAATTTTTTTATTTTTTCCCCTTATTTTTGTTTCTTATTATTTAATTAACTTAAGTGGAGAAATGTTGACTTAGCATTTTCCTTTTCTTTTTTCTTTTTTCCCCTTTTTAATGATGGTCAAAGTTTAACTTTTGTTAATTTTGAACGAAAATTGTCCAGAGTTCATTCTATTTCTACCTTACATTTTTAAGAGCTTGGGATGTTTTCTAAGTGTAAACCGACTTTTGAATGAACTTCAACCTTCAAGTTGGTGATTTTTGTTTTTTTTTTTAACTCCACTCTTATTACTTTCTCGAAATTTGTGCTCATTCTTTCATTTATTTAATTTTTTACATATGCATCAACTAGACGACAAACGTATTAATGCATTAGAGTGAAAAGATCATTCGAATTCATTTACTAATTAGAAATCCGTGTTTGGTCAAGTACATGACACGAGCTTTAACAAGGAGTTTCCGCAAAGACTATATATAAACTTCCCACGATAAAAATCAACCAAATTAAATTAAAATGTTGACTCGTTAGTTAGTAACTTTCCTTGATGCACCCTACTAAACCAATTTATAAGCTACAAAAGCTTCGAAAAATTTCTAATCGATGAAACCTTTGTTTTTTTACTTTGATTGGTCTCGTGCTATCGTGTAGTAGCTTTGTTTATCTCCAAATGTTTAGCTTGACCCCACTGACATCGAGGTAAAAAATTATGTGTTTCTTTATTTCAGTTTACAAATCAGAAAATTAATACGATTGGTTCATTTGAGATGACTGTACTAAATCAAGCAATAGCTCGAAGATATTCGACATTTAAGGTGTGAAATTATCTAAAGAAGAGATCGTGAATTTGATCAACAATTGATTTCAAAATTACTTTACAAAATACTACTACATAACTCAAATGCTATATATGCATTTTCGTTGTATAACATATTGTAATAGAAAATTGATATTGCGTCAACTACATATCCAAGTGTGAAATGAATGACACACGAAACTTTACTTTTTTTTAGCCTTTTAGCTTCCTAAAAATCGACTTTAAGTATGGGACTGAAATGTACCATTATCCCACTATTTCATGGCCAATTTTTTCCAACTTTCATCTTTTTCTCGTATTTTTCAACAACCAAACAAGTTCCACACATGTTTGGCTCGATTTTTTAAACCACCATATGTAAGGCACCCTATACTACATGAGTGAAATATTACCTCTTAATTCAATTTATTCTTAGCCAAGTGATATGTTCAATTTATTCAAGTTCTACGTAAATTCCTCTGGTAACTTGGTAACATATAACTTTCAATTTTCTCATACATGCACTTTGTTTATGATATATTCCTCCTCCAAATAATGCCTATCAACTTCTTGAGTAACAAACAAGCTACTTGTCAAATGAAAATTTGATAGGTATATTTACTAAACAAAATGAATCACAAGTTGTATACAAAAACCAAGACGCAATCATTTCTTTCTTTATACATGATGTTGTTTTTTACTGGCAACAACTTTAATCAAAAGGCACGTCTGATGGAGGCTCAATGGGATTAGCCTGCCTAATTCAAGGTACATCTATCTATATATAAAATGGTCAATTTCACAAACGGTCACTGAACTTATCTAAAAATTACAAAACGGTCATTGAAGTTTTATTTGTTCCACAAACGGTCACTAAATGACCATTATGATTTTAATTCAAACTTAAAGGACCAAAACACGTGGACATAGAAACTTGACCACCTCAAGTGCAAATTCCTGAGTAAGTCAGCTACTTTTAAATAAGATTACATTATATTTTTATGTAAACTAAAATAAATAAAAGTACATTAAAAGCAAGGAAGTCTATGCACGATCACACAAAAATATAGAAAAATATTTATATCTCATAACTAAATTTATGGTCTTGTACGTATATGGGCAAAACGAGAATTAAAATATCACTTTTACAATTTCCATCTAATTTACTCCAAATGTGGCACTTAATAGCAAGAAAATTACACTTGGGGTGGTCAAACTTCTATGTCCACGTGTTTTGGTCCTTTAAGTTTGAATTAAAATCATAACGGTCCTTTAGTGACCGTTTGTAAAACAAATTAAAACTTCAATGATCGTTTGTGAAAACGCATGAAACTTCAGTGACTGTTTTTGCAAGCTTTAAATTTTAGTGACCGTTTTATAATTTTTATGTTAGTTCAGTGATCGTTTGTGAAATTAACCCGTATATAAAAGCCTTCACCATTTCTGTTTTAGCTGAAGTATGTTTCAGTTGTCTAACTCATCTAATCTCTCGTCGTCCTGTCAAAACTGTGCTGCTCGAGGAAAACCCAATAAGGATTTCGACATTAAGCATTTGATGGCATCATATGAAGACACAAAAGAAGAGAGTTGCAGAAGCGTTCAGAGAATTGTGAAGATATGGATAGTCTGCTTGGGATCATTTTCATTAAGCATGGTGGGTGGGCTAATATTGGCTTGGTGGGAGTTTTATTATCATCCTACAAATGATCAGCAGTGGATGGTGCCTATTGGTCTCATTCTGTTTGTTACACCACTCATAGTTTGGTTCTCAGTCTTTATATCAGATATTTGCAACTCCTGCCCAAACGCCCTGGATAGTTCACCAGAAAAGCCATTTCACGACCCCGAGAAATGATCAAGCGATTCTTTATTCAGGCAGCATTTCTTTCCGGTAGGCTTCTCCCGGGGAGGAGCAGTGGTACAACCATTCACTGCATGTGTATCAGCTCTAAACTTTCTGCTTTATTGTGGGACCAAAATACTTGTAAATGATACCAATAATATTATATGTCAACTTGAATAACATAAGCATGATTTAAAATGAGTAAACTAGCAGATCTACAAAATCAAAAGTGGAATGCAATGATGTTATGGAGAAGATATGCAAGACCAAAATGTCACCTTCACCAGTAAGCATGTATTTTAGTGTCTGCAAACTACTCAAATAGAACTATAATATAATTCATATACGGATGCCTTCAATCTATGTATCATTCATTTCAAAGGGCTTCTATTTTATGCAAAGAGAAGGCATGAGGCTACTATCACAAGATGCAGGCAGCCTGGGGAAGAAATATTGAATGCATCAGATTCCATAATCTGTACACCATGTATAGCATAAATGATTTGAAAGCTACCTTTAAGATAAAGGGCAAATTGTTTCTATCGTGTGTATATTCATGAACAACAAAAGATGGCATATTTATAGAATTTATGGGATCAATTACAAACTGAGAGTACCAACATTTCTCATTTCACAATGAGATATATCCTTGTGCATAAATGTGTTTCTTGTAAATGCTTCAACTCTATACACGTTACAAGGACAAACATCCCAAGAACCAAGATCTTATCAATTTTAAAATGTACACAAACGAATTAGAAAACAAGCCACTATGAAAATTAATGCTACATATCCACTAAAGGAAATAACAGATATACTTCAGAATGAAACCAAAAGGTGACCAATATTCCTCATGCTTCAATATGTGAGCACGTAGGAAAATTTAGGCCATGTAGTGCAGGCATTTTCTCCAAATCTTCCTTTGCAAATAGTGGGAAGAACCAAAATAACTTTCTAGTGCCGAAAACCTGAATAAAGAAAAAGAATAAATCAGAAGTGCAGAAAGGTTTCAACAGAATAGAGAATCTATTACCTAATTTACTATAACTAAAATTCTGATAAGCATCCAGATCGAAAGGAACTGAAATGCAGATAACTTCTCAGAAGTACTTTTGAAACTAACTATGCAAATGAGAAAAGACATAAACGTATGAAGAACAAGAAGATAAGAACTTTCCATTTATGTGGTTCATTACATCAATGGCCAAAAGACAATGAATCATTTAAGAAGAGATTACAATTTTTCATAATGTCTTTTCCAAATTCTTTACAGGACATAATTCCCTTTATTACAATGAGAAAACCACGCATAAAGAAACTATTACTACAACCTTCTCCTAAGTGCATCAGATCGAGTCCATGCACAACAAAAATGGATCCGGCTCAAATCACTGGGACGCACCCACTGCCCCTAGAGCTTTGTTTGATAATTTTAGACTGGGCTCAACTTCTGAAACTAAAGGTCACTTTTATCCATTTAGAAACCATGCAAAACTTTACCTGGGTCGTGCCATGGTTTGGGCCAAATACAAGATAACAGTTAGTTAGATCTTCACGTAGTGATTGAATATCTATTTTATAAGGGAATTATCCATGAAGTCAGGATACAAATCCTATTGATACATTTCCTTTCTGCAATATTTTCAACTTAGCTCTTGTTTGAGCCCCATTTTTCCAAAAAAAATCATTTTCAACTACACATTCTTCAATAAAATAATTTTACACGTACATCGAAAAATTTTCATTTTTAACCACACATTCTCCAAAAAAATCACTATTCAGAAATTCATTTTTCCCCAAAATGGGGCTCAAACAAGGGCTTAATAACATTAAAAAGCTTCAATGTGTTCTCAGCTATTTGTTTTGACACCATTAAAGAGATTTTCCTTTTTGCTATTTCTCAAATTTAATCATTTCAGTAACACTTTTGTTGAGTTTGATATCAGCATTGAAAGAGTTTCAATATTTTTGACCTGCTCAAAGTTCGTTTTCCATCCTAAGTCGTACTTCCACCGAACAGCTCTTTTTTTCTCATAAACCTGAAATATCAGACACAGAAAGACCATACATCAACAACACCAGTGCAACTTGAAGGGCTACACGCTGCATCATAGATTTAAGAATTCTTCATCAAATAGATAAACCATGCTATTTTAACGTGGGTTTACCTCCACTGAAGTTGTGTTGCTCAAAAGAAGAGATGCATGCATAATTATGAAACAGAGAAGACTCAGCGCAAAAGCTAAATTCAGAACTGCATCAAGTTACAGAATCTGTAAGAAACACAAAAATGATGAGGATGTAACTACAGCGTATGGATATGAAGATCATTGATGCAAAGGAGGAGAAATTACCAAAGGCTAGGAAAGTAACAGCAAGTTGGCCAGGGGAAGTGAAACGATGACTGGCATGCTTAAAAAAATTTATGAAATTGGGTAGCAGCACAAGAGTATCCATCGTTGTCTCCAGAAAAGTATAAAGCTAAAAGAACATTTTAATAGTCAATTCATATATATAGAAAAGAAACAGAAACAGAAAGAAGTTATCATGGTCATGTGAAGTTTTTACTAAAGCAACCTTGAGAGAACAATTGATATAATGACTAATGCAACTAAAGCAAAGCAAAGTCTATATGATGTGAAATGGCAATGGCTCAGTTTGATATAACTTACAAATGCTCATATATATGTGGAAAAGCAGATAGAGTAAAACTTGGAAGGAATTTTCTGAGGTATTAAAATAAATGGAAATAATGGTAAAATTATCTTTGACCATGTGAAGCTCAACAGTACACAATCTTTAATGCATTTTTGGAAGAGAAAAAAAACTTCAATTAAAATCTAATTCAGATGTGCAAGGTTCATCTGGACTATCTAACATTGTAAATTCTAAAAAGCAAACAAATATTGGTGGGAATCAGAACCAAAACACTTCATCTTTTAATAAAGTTCCAAGAAATGCGTTTCTTTATATAGAATTCACATAATGAAGCAAGATGTCACTGTAATGAAATTCAAAGGATTCAAATAACCATTTCCAAGGTTTTCTAGACTTTTTATAGAGCCTCCAATAGATATAATTGAAAGCATTAAGTACATTTCTCAACCTAAAGATCAGAGCCAATAATAGAAATGCTACTTTTCTCCTTATGTTGAAGTGAAATGAATCTGTTAGAACCCATATTAATGCAGAAAGTTAATGGAAATTTGTATGAAAAAATTGAATGAATAAATTAGTTCTTTTATGTATTTGCTGAATAAACTGACGGAAACAAAAGAAATGACAAGGCAAGCATCGCTAAAAAGCTTCCTTATTAGAAGTTTGGTATCCATGTACAAAGATTATACATAATTGAAAATGGGCAATAATACTATTCTCACCACAAAAAGGAGAAAGAACTTGTAGTTGCAAGCGCCAACACAATTCACAACCCATATGCAGTGGTGATCCATCTTAAGAACACATCGTTGGCCTGAAAAAAAGACATGCTTACAGTGTTAGCAGATAATCATCAATTCATCATCTTTACGATGTAGGAACAGCAGAGAGCTTGATAATGCTCAAAGATTTTGACTGCTTTCATAGGGACATAATTATAAGTTCATCTCATGATATGTTATATCAAATAATTTTGTCAATCTCCCCTTATCAAATAATTTCATCTCATGATATGTTACAAATAATTTTGTCTTATTTGTAAAAGATTTGTTCTATATCAATCTCCCCTACTTAAAATCATTTTCGAGTTGGGTTGAAGAAGAGAATATTAATCAATCACGAGGAAAATTCTCCAAAATTTCTACATTACTTGTGAGGATTCTAACCTAGCTTGGACGAGGAAAATCTTTAGCCACGTGTTTCCATGTTCTGGACTCAATGAAGCAACCAACATTCATAGAAAAATCTGCAAATTTTAAAACAACATCTTCATACTTATCCATCTTTCGTTCCAAATATTAGACCGAGGTTGGTAATTTTGCAATTCTCCGATCGTTGTCGTGAGGATGCATGCTACTACACCATTGGTGGCAATCAGTCGAGAGAAAGTTCTTACTCTGATACCAATTTTGGTGCGAAAGAAGAATTGTAAACAAGAATAAAGTTGATCCAACTCGAAAATTTGTAAAGAATAATTTTATTGTAAAGAATTGGTCATGGAAAAATTACAAAATTTTTGTTTATATAGGCAAAATAATCTCCAAATCCTAATAGCTTATGATAAATAATTAAAAACCTAAAAGAATAGAAGTCCAAATTTAAACAAGAAATAAGTTAGTGTCTTAGTTGTAAATAGAATGTCCTACATCAATAACAATTATATCAGCGTTTAGCAATTAAGAGCAACAAAGAGAAAACAACGATAAAGAAGATAATTAGAAACCAGAAAGGAGAATCAAAGAAATGAATATATAAAGGTGAAAAGCTTACAGACAGAGCAATGGTGACAGCGTGGTGGTTTGCTATTTTGGCATCGACTACAATAGCCTATTTCTGGTCTTCTTTCTGTATCTGAAGAGGATGGCATGGTCGTCGAATCAGCAAGTGCTCTAGAATCATAACATATCATCGAATTTCCTTCTGTTTGCTCTGATGACATTTTCCAGTTTGCAGGAACAACACCAGGGTCCCGAAGGACAACCATAAAATAACTCCATGTTAACAATACAAGCTGCAAAGTTGATCAACAGTCTTAGAGAAGCTTGTAAACGATAATTATCAAAGTAAAAACTGTTAAGCTCCTAAAGGAAGTTTCCTGATGATTATGTTCCCAAGACCGAAGAGATGGTTACAATTTAGAGTAAAAATAGCATTATGTATCTTCTCCAACAACATTTTTACTCATAACATATATTCTTTCCACAAAACAAACTGACTGTTTTCCTATTATCAAGATCAGCAGAGCATCATATTATTAGAGTACTAATATCATGAATCCAGTCTAAAGAGTCCTGAAAGAAGTTAAGACCCTTCCATAACTGGGTTCGTACTGAGGCCTAAACTTTTACACTTCAAATGTTCGACAACACCAACATACATACCTTACATAAAACTGGAATTGAATCCAACTAAACTAGCTCATAATTTATTAATAAATATGCCATGTCACTTATTCATGGAGAAACTCATACGAATTTTCAAAAGAAAACTGTTATTCTTGTTCCCTTTTTAACCTCTAGGGCTCCATTCCTGCTCTTTGTACATTAGGGTGAACCAAAGGTTGCAAAGCTTATTCAGTGCTAACAAACTACAATATAAGAACTACCCTTTATTTGGTCTAATCATCTCACAACTCTCTCTCTGACACACAGACTAAAGTTACCCCTCAAATACTACCACTACGGAAGTTTCAAACAAATTCAACAGAAACCACTGCACCAGGTCACAGGAGTCCATAACCAGAATTCCCTCTTGATAGAGTAGATTTTTTGGGAACACGTGTCAACTTTCACGTGAAGAAGAAAAAACAGAAAAAATAAAGATTTAAAAAAAATGAGAATACATCATCCATTCTGACATGGTATTGATTAAAATGCTAACATTTGGCAGGTGGAAGTCTCTTTGGCAAAAACACAAATTCTAATTGACCGACGAATACCATCCACTTACCACCACTCGTTTCTATCTATATATAAATTAAATTGTTTATAAATTTCTTCCAAACTGAGTATAAATGCGATTCCATGGGAAAAAAATGAATATTTAAGAAAAAATCCTTGCTCTGCTGATGGAGTAGATTTTTGTGATAACATTCCGTTTCTCAATCTTAAATGAATAAGTTCATGAGCTATTCCAAAATCTAGACTCGGGGAGAGAACAGCCTGACAAAATTAGCCCCTAATTATCACTTCATTCTTTATTCCAATTGACAGTATATAAATAATGAACACTCAGCAGTTCATTCTTTAAAGACTTTCACCTTTTTAACATATAAATGAAACAGGGTTCACCGACAAATAACCTTAGAAGTTCAAGAATCAAATGAAGAAGGCAGAGTAAAAACGTAGTAGACGTAAAGAGGAACAAATTGAAATTACCAGGAGATGAAAAACAGCAATGATTGTGAAAGACAAGAAAGAGTTTGCACCACCGTCGAGGAGGTGTGGACCCCATGTAAGGACAACGACAGCATAATAGGAGAGAGCAATTATAGAAAATACGAGGAAGATCATGAAATATCCGAGGAACTTGAGCCCGGAGCATAACCTGAATGGGTTCAGATCCATACCGGGATAGGACAACCTAATCCTGGTTGAGGGAAGGAGTAAATTGGACGATCTTCGGATTGAACGACGTGGGAATAGCCGTTTCAAAATGTCCGAAGCCAGATTTGAGCCTTTGAAACGTTAAGTTGCTCGATTAGTTTAAGCTGGGTGAATATATGCAAGAATTGAGGTTTAAGAAAGTTCGCAACTTTTTCTTTACAGGGAGACCCAGATGGCATCTAGTGAGAATCCCATGCCTGAAAGTGGAAATTTTTGGCTACAACGCGCAGGGGGTGTTTGACACCCATTTTAGTAGAAAATGTGTTTTTGAACAGTGATTGATGGAAGAATGTATGGTTAAAAAGTAAAGAGAATTTTTAGGTTTATGTGTAATATTATTTTATTGATAGAATGTGTGATTGAAATGAAGAAAAAGAAAAAGAATGATAATGATAATAAGAATGAAAATGAAAAAAAAATGAATGCTAAACGAGGGCTGTGTTTTGATGATGTTATGTTGGATCAACTCGGTGAATTGGATCGGCTTGATTTTGATTCGAATTTTAGGAACTAAAATCTTAACCTAACAATATTATGAACACGGTAATTAGCACATAACGTCCTTGTTTTATTTTTTGATATTTTCATCCTTATTTATACATTTCATTGTGCAAAAAAAGGAAAAAGAAATAAATTTCCCAAATAAATTATTAAAAGGGTAATTAGCACATAATGTTCCTACCTTTTACTATTATTGCAAAAAAAGTCCATACCTTTTATTTTATTTTTTTGACATTTTCACTCTTAATTACACATTTGATTGTGTAAAACCTTCATTTCTACCCATTTTCATCTAATTTCTCAATAAAAAATTGTGAAATGATAAATATATCCTCATATTTAAATAAAATAACTAAAGAATTAATTCAATCATAGTTCCAATTTTTTTAGAAAAAAGTGCAAACGAATCCCTAATAAATTATTAAAAATTTTATTTTTTTTAAAAGGTGAATTAAATTTATTAAAAAATTAAAAAATTTAAAAATACAAATGGGTCCCAAATAAATTATTAAAGAATTAGAAATTAAAAATAAATATTTTTATTTAAATATGAGGGTATATACATCATTTTACAGTTCTTTATTGAGAAATTTGATGGAAAGAATGGTTTGCACAATCAAATGTGTAATTAATGGTGAAAATATATTAAAAAAATGAAAGGTATTGACGTTTTTTTCTATAATGGTGAAAAATATGGACATTATGTACTAATTACCCTTTTAATAATTTATTTGGGACTCATTTGCGCTTTTAAGAAAAAATCTGAAACTATGATTGCAATTAATTTTCTCTCTCCTTATGTTTTATTTAAAGAGAATTGTATATTTGTCATTTCACAAAATTTAATTGAGAAATTAGGTGAAAATAACATATTTGCGCTATGAAATGTGGAAATAAGGGTGAAAATGTCAAAAAATAAAAGATATGGACGTCTTCCACATTAACAGTGAAAGGTGAGGACGTTATGTTTTGATTACCCTTAAGAATTTTATTAAAGCTTGAGATAGAGTGGATCTTCTTGAACATAGTGATTTCGAGAATGCTGCATATTATTACTATCGTAAGCTCATGTTATAAGATTTTTATTTATTTATTTTTTTGGTAATTCAGATGTTCGACCTTCCTCAACTAATCTTGAGGAGTGACAGCATCCCCCTGGTTCGTCACTCGGGGTAAATTCGAATGTCGTCACAACTTATATACACTTGGATCAAATAATCAGGAAGCGGCTCTCCTCCTTGTAGACATTCTTTTACAACGTGCGGATAGAACCTCCAAAAGAGCGACAAAGCACACCATAATTTTGCCACCACAGGATATCTGTCTTCCAACTGTCGTGGTGATTCGAACCTCCGATACCCCGAGAACTTTTATGTTTTACCACTGCGCCTGCCTATGGGCTGTGGGGGCTTATAAGATATTAAACTCCTATTTGATGGTCATTATTATGTAAAAATGATGTTTTGAAAAATGTTTTTTTTTNAATGGGAATAGAGATTTTGGAATAGTGATTGATGAGAGAATGTATTGTGGAAAAGTGATGAATTTTTTTTGATTTTTGTGTAATATTATTTTATTTGTAGAATGTGTGGTTGAAATGAAGAAACAGAAAAAGAATGATAATGATAATAAGAATGAGAATGAAAAAAAAAAATGGATGCTAAACGAGGGCTGTGTTTTGATGATGTTAGGTTGGATCAACTCGGTGAATTGGATCGGCTTGATTTTGATTCGAATTTTAGGAACTAAAATCTTAACCTAACAATATTATGAACACGGTAATTAGCACATAACGTCCCTGTTTTATTTTTTGATATTTTCATCCTTATTTATACATTTCATTGTGCAAAAAATCATTTTCATCCATTTTCTCAAATAAAAATTGTGAAATGACGAATATATTATTCCCTTTAAATAAAACAAAAGGAAAAAGAAATAAATTTCCCAAAAAAATTATTAAAAGGGTAATTAGCACATAATGTTCTACCTTTCACTATTGTTGCAAAAAAAGTCCATACCTTTTATTTTATTTTTTTGGCATTTTCACTCTTAATTACACATTTGATTGTGTAAAATCTTCATTTCTATCCATTTTCATCTAATTTCTCAATAAAAAGTTGTGAAATGATGAATATATCCTCATATTTAAATAAAAAAAACTAAAGAATTAATTCAATCATAGTTCCAATTTTTTTAGAAAAAAGTGCAAACGAATCCCTAATAAATTATTAAAAAATTTATTTTTTTTAAAAGGTGTAGACGAGTCCCAATTAAATTTATTTAAAAATTTAAAAACTAAAAAGTACAAATGGGTCCCAAATAAATTATTAAAGAATTAGAAATTAAAAATAAATATTTTTTATTTAAATATGAGGGTATATACGTCATTTTACAGTTCTTTATTGAGAAATTTGATGGAAAGAATGGTTTGCACAATCAAATGTGTAATTAATGGTAAAAATATATTTAAAAAAATGAAAGGTATGAACGTTTTTTTCTATAATGGTGAAAAATATGGATATTATGTACTAATTACCCTTTTAATAATTTATTTGGGACTCATTTGCGCTTTTAAGAAAAAATCTGAAACTATGATTGCAATTAATTTTTTCTCTCTCCTTTTGTTTTATTTAAATAGAAGTGTGTATTTGTCATTTCACAAAATTTAATTGAGAAATTAGGTGAAAATAACATATTTGCGCTATGAAATGTGGAAATAAAAGTGAAAATGCCAAAAAATGAAAGATATAGACGTTTTCCACATTAACAGTGAAAGGTGAGGACGTTATGTGTTGATTACCCTTAAGAATTTTATTAAAGCTTGAGATAGAGTGGATCTTCTTGAACATAGTGATTTCGAGAATGCTACATATTATTACTATCGTAAGCTCATGTTATAAGATTTTTATTTATTTATTTTTTTGGTAATTCAGATGTCCGACCTTCCTCAACTAATCTTGAGGAGTGACAACATCCCCTGGTTCGTCACTCGGGGTAAATTCGGATGCCGTCACAACTTATATACACTTGGATCAAACAATCGGGAAGCGACTCTCCTCCTTGTAGACATTCTTTTACAACGTGCGGATAGAACCTCCGAAAGAGCGACAAAGCACACCATAATTTTGCCACCACAGGATATCTGTCTTCCAACTGTCGTGGTGATTCGAACCTCCGATACCCCGAGAACTTTTATGTTTTACCACTNCTTTTACAACGTGCGGATAGAACCTCCTAAAGAGCGACAAAGCACACCATAATTTTGCCACCACAGGATATCTGTCTTCCAACTGTCGTGGTGATTCGAACCTCCGATACCCCGAGAACTTTTATGTTTTACCACTGCGCCTGCCTATGGGCTGTGGGGGCTTATAAGATATTAAACTCCTATTTGATGGTCATTATTATGTAAAAATGATGTTTTGAATAGTGTTTTTTTTTTTTAGAATATGTAGTTAAAAAATGAAGAAAACTTTTGGATTTATGTAAAAAAATATTTAAATATATGAATGTGTTGTTGAAAGTTAGTATGAAGAAAAATTATTTTGTTTCAAAGGGAGTCAAATAAGGGCTAAATAATGATCATCTGTGTGGTTGTCATCATTGAATTAATTAGTGTTATTACATTCCATCCCTCTTTTGAGAGCCAATTTCCACAATCGTACGTACCTCTTCGGTATCCAATTTTTACTTGAAGTAGTCCTCAAATCGTAAGATTCACAACAAGGATCATTTCCAAGAGGGTGTTTGCTCTTATATGAGTTTCAACAATCACACTCTATAAAACTCAAACTAAAAAACTAACTTCACAAATTAAGCCTTAACCTAGCGAGCTCTCGTTTGGCCTCCATTTCATATAATTAGTTTTTTTTTTTTAAACTCATTTTCAACCACACATTTCTATGATCTGCAACTTTATCAACTTTTTAACTGTAAAGTTTATCAATTTTTATCAAAATCAACTAAAAAATTCATTATCCTCCAAATCAAATAATGGCTTCATATTATTAAGGTGATGACTAGTGACTTCTTTCAAGTGAAACGACTCAATTTTACACCCCTAATCAATCCAATAATACAATTTATCGATGTAGTATTATACTAGAACAGGGCCTACGTGGCCTTATTCAAGTAGCACAGTCTGTACACGCCAATTGTTGGAATTTGGTTTAAAAACTTAAATTTTGGTTAAGTATAAACCTTGAAAACTGACATTGTGTCATTTTAGTCAAATATTCGGATTTAATCCGATAATCAAATTATGTCCTTGTTTGTTTGCCATTTTGCCCATATTATAATGAGTTTTTTGACCGTTGGCAGACTGCAATTCATTGAAAATGTGAGATGCCAGTAAAAAAGGGTTAGACAAGGCGACCAACAGTCTAATTTCTTATAAAAATGAAAAACAAAATGACAAACAAATAGGGGCTATAAAAGTAAATAGACTAATTTGTTCTACTCGTTGAGTAGATCGTCTTAGTATATTTGGAATCTAAAAATCAATTCCGGATCTCGAACGACGATAGTCGACATGCGGGCAACCATAAAAGACTGCGACCCTTGACTAAAATTGTTGAGTTCTGGGGCGTGTCTCTCCACCACACCCCTTCACCTTCTATATAAAATACTAGGACGTTCATTATTCATTCTATTCTATTTTTACACTTTGGTTCTTTTTAAATACACTTTGTAAAAAGTGATTCCTTCTTGCATCAAAGTCATGATTATGGTAAAGAGGAAATTCTGTTCGAGTTCATTAGTCTAAGTCATTTGAAGTGCTTTTATAAATAGACGTGATCGTTGTGTCTTGGAGATGATTGCCAGAAAATAGTTAGCATTGATGTGGGGCAAATTCATCTTAAGGAGAAAGTGTCAAACACTTGCCTCGATTAATCCAATACTTGCTTTTCATTTTTTTTTTTTTTTTCCTGATTTCTTTGAACTTGAGATTTGATTTTAGAAAAAACTAACTATTATTTTGATTGTAGGAATTTTTTTTATTTTTTTTTTATTTTTTACGTTGAAAGTTTGAAAGGATAAAATATGTCGTCACATATTTGGCTTCGGTAATTATCATTTCGTCTTCTCAAATCCCATTTTGGGAAATCGAATATTCGCACGTAAATAATACGTTTTGAGGATATAATGCGTATTATCGGTGTAATATCCCAACACCAATTACCTCCTTCATTGGGGTGGGCCCCAGCCAAACAAGGCGTAAAATAGAATAGTGGAATCGGTCCCGTGCACGAGCACGTGACTCCAACATCCGACAGAAAAAGATCCTCACTGCTTTTTCTGTCTCTACGTTACTATAAAAGGAAAAAAATATATATATATTCTCAAGTACACTTTCAGTTTAACGCAAGAGAAATCAAATCTTAAAAAGACACACCACTCACCAACCCTTTTTCTATTAACGGGTAAAAAAGTACACCTTTTCTTGTTTCCATTCCCCTCCCTCTCCAAATTTTAAACGAAACCCATAAATTTTCCCTTGCGATTTTGTGTTTTTTTCTTGTGGGTTTATAGTTTAATTAAGCAAGAAAGCCTCAGATGCAGCAACCAGGGCAAATGTTTCCAGTCACGCCTTCATTTCCTCCTACTAACATCACCACTGAGCAGATTCAGAAGGTATATTGTTTTTTTAATTGATTTTACCTTTGTTTACATATGGGTTATTTATATTAGTTAATTAAATAAATTACGGTTCTGTTATTGATGTTTCATTCTTAATTTTATAGCTTTTGATTATCATTCCAATTCTGTAGAATCTGTAGAGGAGAGAGTGAATGTTAATTGGAGACTGAAAAAGAAAGTACTGTTAATCACACTTGCTAGGTTGATACTGTTTGGGTAAATTTTTATAAAGTTTGGAATTACCTATTTTAGATGAAACTGTTAGGATGATATAGCTTGCATTTATTAATTCATGTATTCATTCATTACGGTTGGCAGTAAAAAGTATATATAATTTTTTTTTGTTAATTTAATTAATTTTTGTTATTAGTTTTTAAATGATTTAATAGTTTGTATTTAAATTTCACATTAAAATCAAAACATATCATGAAAATTATATTAATAATATAAAGAGTTAAAAAACAGCCAAATTTATATTATACCAAGAGGGAACTTGCTTTACAAAATACCGGTAACAAGTTAGTTATATGCCAATCCAAAAATTTCTAGTCAAAACAAGTGTCTACTAATTTTCAAAAAGTTTTCCTTAGATCTAACATATAGCAGGCTGATGTGGCAGTATATTAACGTCGGCTAACTCATTCCATTTTCACTCCATTCTTTTACTATATATCATTACCCTATTTTACATAATACTTTCTACTCCGCGTATATCATCGTATTTATATAATGACATATAATCAAGTCATAGATATCAATCAGCACCATCACAAAATCTTTATATTCTTCAAAAGTTTCAATCCCCTTATCCTCATCAACAACTGTATAGAAACGAGTGTAGTGAGTATGTGTATAAGTAACATGTATAGCTGTTAGGTCCTCAATAATTTGTGCATGTCTGGTTGTTCGAATGATTTCGATTTCTCGAAGAGCCATCTACAGTACAAAATATAAAATGTGAACAATAAAGTTCAGTAAATATGATGATGCACTGATGTCTATCAAGCATACTTGGGCATGAATCCTTATTATAATGTACCGTGTGAGCTCAAAATAACATGGCCAGCACTTGCGCCCAAATCAATGTCAATGCATCCATCCTTGTCCACCGAGATGCCACATTAGAATATAATATATATAAATCAAGGTCTGCCCTATGTATACAGTGCTCCACGTGTATATTCGCAGTCCCAAGGCTACCAAGTGACCCCTGACACTACTTGTATACAGGTGTCGAACTCCAAATACTCTATCATTGGCTATCTTTAATGACCATCAGGAGCCTCAAAGCGGTATATATATTCGGACATAATAATGCGAACATCTATAATGTGATTCACATTTAAAATTTTCAACCACAAACTAAATGAGAATGACAACAAAAGTATGCTTGACTTTGAAAACGTATTATCCATACGTTTTCCAAATAAATTTAATGCACAAGTGTCACACTACCATGTCATATAAAGAAAACAAAAATATATAAACACATAATTTCATATATTAATGTATTTTGTACTGTAGTTGAAAAAATCAGTCTTTACCTTTTTCGCGACTTTCTTGATCAATATTTGCATTAATAAAATAATCTCTACACTAATCATAATTTAGCATATTATTTCCCAATTACCAAACCAAAACTAAACCTATAATTTAATTAATAAAACACCCCTTGTAATAATACTAATAATGACACTAAATTACTCCCAAATAATAATAATAATAATAATAATAATGAAATTCTCGTTATTATTATAAAAGAAATTCCATGAATTCCATAATAAACTTAATACATATAAAAATCACACTAGCCAATACACCANAAATAATTTAAGTTTAAGCCTCAAGTGCTAAATCTTTTCTTTCCAATTGAATTTACCATGTCCACATATATACATATATCAGTGGCCCAATTTCCATAAGCAATATCATGATAATGTCAACAACTATTATACTAAATCATTTTCTATCCCTACTCCCTTTCTTCAAACTATTTTTCTTCATTTCATCTTTTTACCATCTTTTCCCCGAATCTCTTTCACGCAATCTTTGATAATGCAAGCTAAGTAAACTAAACTCATTATTTCTTGAAGTAACTTTTTTAAAACTTTTAGAATTAAGAATTTGAAATAGAGAAATTATAATTCTCCATTCTTGATTTAATTAATTAAATTTAACTCTGATTTTATCTTCCTTCAATTATTAAAGAATCCTAAAATAAGAATTTTAATTCCTACTCATAAATTAATTAAGTACTTAAAACAAATAATTAATTAAAAATTGTCTAAATAAATAAATAATCAACTAATTAATTAACTTAAATAAAGAGAGAAAAATAAAACTTATCTGAGAAAAGGAATGAAAGGGAGGCTTGTCCCACTTCTATATCCATCCCTATTTATAGAGGATGATAAGGGTTAAATCTACAATTTCTCAAATTGCACTTTTAACCTTTACAGTAAATATGCAAATATCTCATTTCATTAGTACTGGACTGATTTAGTGAAATTCTTTTAGATCTTTTCCTTAACTTCATTCCTAAAATTATATGAGCTTCTCACAAATCTTTCATTTCAAAATTCTTTTGACAAATAACTTGTCACATCATTAACAAATCCTAAATTTCCCAAATATATGTCATCTACATATAAACAAAGTATCACATGCTCGTTGTTATCTTCTTTGCAATATACACAATTGTCACGTGCATTAATTTTAAATCCATACTTTAATATAACTCTATTGAACTTCTTGTGCCATTGTTTAGAAGCTTGCTTTAGTCCATATAATGATTTCATTAATTTACACACTCTATGTTCTTGTCCTTTGACTTTAAATTCTTCTGGTTGTTCCATATATATTTATTCATTTAAATCACCATTAAAAAATGCAGTCTTAACGTCCATTTGATGAATGATCAATTTATGAATACTAGTCAATGCTAACAATGTCCTAATGGTAGTTATTCTCACGATATGAGAATATGTATCGAAATAATCAATTCCTTCTTTTGAGTGAATCATTTAGCTACTAACCTACCTTTATATTTATATATACTTCCATCAGGCTTCAACTCTTTTTTAAATACCCACTTACATCCTATCGCATTACTACCTTGAGGTAAATCACATAAAACCCAAATATTATTTTGTTTAATTGACTCGTACTCATCATTGATAGCTTCTTTCCAATAAGGTTCATCAGTAGAGACCATACCATCTTTATATGTTTCAGGTTCACCTTCAACTAGATATGTAAAGAATTCTTCTCCAAATGATTTCTCTTTCCTAGTCCTTTTACTCTTCCTAAGTTCATGTTCAACTTCACCTTCTAAAGATGAACTAGATGGAGTACTATTTAAAAACACTTTCTTAGAAGATGAGGGTTCACTTGAACTAGATGGAGTACTATTTTTGTGACTCATAATAGCACTATATAATTATTTTGAAAGTTTAAAACTTGTGGAGGATTGTTGAAAATAAGATTAAAACTTTCAAATTGAAAGTTAAAACTTCAGTTTCTTGTATTTCAATTTTTCAGTTTTGATTTTAAATTTCAGATTCAATAGAAAACTTAATCTCATTATTATATTTATAACTTATGTTTAATTTGATTAATTTTCATTATGTGAGTGTTGAATTTTTCTACTATAAAAAGGGTGTGAATTTTCATTGTTTTACGCACAACAAAAACAAACATTTGAAAAACACTTTCTAGTCATTTTTTATATTATCTTTGTGGCAATTTATAAGGGCTTATTCTATCTTTTCCCGTGGTTGTGCCCATAGAAGGAGAACCGGCTGTAAGCTATAAGGGTTTTATCTTGGAGTCGTGTAGTGCCGAAGTACCCGCACGAAGGGGAGACCACACGACTTTAAGACGGTGTTCATCGTAACTCTCTTAGGCAGCTTTTCTAACTTTATTATCATAGTTATATTATTTGATTCATGCTTATAGTTGAAAATTTATTACACAAATCACAGAATTTTTAAAACAATCTAAAGTCGTGTGAGTTATTTGTGTGATAATAATTCGTAATAAGCGGTAATATACTCATTATTATGATTATGCTTCAATTTTGGTACAATATTCTAGACTTCTTGTAATCTTTATTTTTTAAATTTACCGTATAAATTTGGGAGCTTATAGAGTTTTTTTTTCTCATTAAAGATAGCATTTATTACACAAATCACATAATTTAAAATAGCATCTTTATCTTGTTAGATTAGCCCTCAATCCCTTTTCTTCATTGGTTTTTTTCTTGAATAAATTCATACTATTTCTTCCATTTTTCTTGTTCATTATGTGGATACTTTATGAACATCAATTGGTTTCTCATACATGAAGAATTGTCCCACATGGCTTTACAAATGGATATCATTTTGTATGTGTTTGTGGTTTCTGATAAAGTTGAGAATAATGCGGTGATTGACAGAATATAAACCTATTTATGTTTACAATTTATGTCCTAGATCTTGTTTTGCTTTTCTAGTTGCAAATTAATTTTCCTTGATAGGGAAATTTTCTGATCATTAAATGCTCGTTGTAATGTCAATGTTGATAATCTTATTTCATGGGAATTGTTGAGCAATCTTGCTGCTACTGTTAGAATGTGGATGAATTATATATTGTTTGTTAATAATAGGATTGGAAGAGGACATTGGTCCGTTCACAAAAATTACTTCCGCTAGGTTCTTTATAAATCTTAAATCTTTCTGACATAGTTGGAATTATAAATTCTTAGTTTGTTTAATTTGTAAACTACACTTCATGGTAGTGTCCCTCTACTATTCCTTTTATTTGAGGCAACACATACATATAAATATGCAAAAATCTTAGCACGAGACGAACTTCTACGTAATGGTGCCTTTGGTCAATTGCCTTAACCATGAGGTCTTTCTTGTGCTTACTTTTTATATCTGGAGAGAATAAGGTCACTTCTTACATTGCAGATATACTTAATTGGCATGCTTATGAAATTAATTGTTCTCCCCTTTGTTCATTTGCTAATGGTTACTATATCCAGCTCTTCTTTTCTCTCTCTGCTTGCCTGATTACTATATGTTGTTTCCGATCATTTAATGAAATGACTCCATGCTTTCCCTACTTAATAGGTGCTCAAAATGTGAAAATAAGTCTTAAGCTTCATCAAAAATAGAAGATTTATATGAACTGGAGTTGAATTTTGAAGAGTCAGGATGAGAGATTGGGCGACTTGCCTAGCATAGATGAGCTTGAAGGAGACAATCAATATCTTTGCGAAGCATGTGTTACTCGAGTTAATGCTACCCGAAGCATTAAGTTGCACTCATTGCCTACTGTCCTGAATTTTCAGCTCAAGCATTGTGTTTTCTTTCCCAATGTAATTGTTTTTGCTTATATGTTTCTCAAGTCTTATGATTCTCATTCATTATATGGCTGTCTAATTTCTTATTTTTTATGAACATTTTGTACTGCCAAATGTAATCCAGCTTATTGCCTTTTTCCCTTCTCCTTTAAGCATAGTTTTTACTTTATTTGGTCTGGTTGGATTGCATATTTCAATTTTCAGGGACACCTTGATGTACAATTTATGCAAAAACATGGTCGAAGTAGAGTTACATGTCGTAACTCAAAAAAAGAAAAAAAAAAAAAAGAGTTGCTGATAAGTTTCATTCATATTGCGTTACGTCGAGATATGTGTAATTCTAATCGTTAATGTAGTCAACTTGTGATTTGTTTTCATAGTGGGAACCAGCTTTATTACACATCTTTGGTACAGTTCGGTGATTGAATGTAAACTTGAAATCGCTACGAAGTTATGGTTGTTTAATTAGTGGCATGTTAGTCAGTTCGATGTGTTAACATTGATGAGATTTGTTTTATGGTGTCAAGTTAGTGTGGTAGTTCTTGTATTGGATTGTTATCAATGCCAAACTATCATTTTTTATAAATGAAACATCGAGTATCGAGATTGAACCGGTCTACTGAGCCTGGCTCAGTGACCAAGTAAAAACGGGGGCGCCACGCAGCCCCCCCTCCAATAGGGGGTGCCAAGTGGCGCCCCCTATTTTTACTTGGTCACTGAGCCAGACTCAGTGGCTTTTTCCATCGAGATTACATATATAGAATGTCAAGAACTACACTTAACACGTCAAGAACTTTATAAAATGTAGAGAACTTCTACGTTCGGAATGAAATCTCATTCTATACAAATGAAGTGTCAAATGTCAAGAACATCATAAAATATCAAGAACAATAATTATTAAGCACAACTTATCAACGAAAATAATATTTGAAAGAAAAAACTATCTTCTACCAAGATATATGGAGAACATAATTAACTGGCAAATTTGGATGAGATTAAATTTCTCGAAACGAAATTATATGACTTTCTTATGAATTGAAAACATATAATTATTTTTTAGTGTTAATGGCTCTTTAACTTCATCTTGTCATTTTTTCCCCCAAAATTATTGATCAATACTTAATGGATAATGAAAGCAAATGAATTCATTAAGTATTAGCTAGCGTTGATGTAGCTTCTCATGGAAGCTGCTTGTTTTTCTCGAATTTTGTGACAAATTGAAAAAAAAAAA
>CAIGRF010247449.1:28087-39494 GCA_903798235.1 Fraxinus ornus
ATTTGATCATTTTTGCTAGGAGTGGACGTGATTCCATTTGGCTCTGGTTCCAAGAGAATTGAACCGAACATAACCATGAACCAATGATTTTTTTGATAATGGAACCAAATAGTTTTTTTTAAGATGCGGAACCGAGCTGAATCGAACCATTTGGTTCTGGTTCTGTTTGCTCTGGTTCTAGTATTATTACAGAGTATTACTTAAATTTTCAGACTCCATCATATCTATAAGTTACTATTAATATACTTAAATAAAAAATATAAGCATCAAACATTTAGCAAGTTCAAATTATCAATAATTAAAATCATAAAAGTCCAAACTAACAAACAAAATATAGCCATGGTTTGACACCCATTCTTGTTTCATTCTCATTCTCATTGTTTTCTCATTCTTCCTTACAACCACACATTCTCCAAATAAAATAATATTACACACAAATCTAAAAAATTTCATCACTTTTCCACCACACATTCTCCCATCAATCACTATTTCAAAAATTCTATTCTTATTAAAATGAGATTCAAACACACACATCAGAATGAGTCATTGCGAGAAGTTAATAATATCGAGTTTCATTTTCATCCTCCGTCCAGTCAATTCCTTTACATGAAGCCGTTAGATCTACATGAGAAAAATGAAATATGAAACTGAAATATAAAGTTAAAACTCGAAACTAATAGGTAGGGGTAATGACAAAATGACCAAGTCAAGCAACTTAGCCCTTACAATATACAATAACAAAATATTTTATGGGCTAAACACGTTTTATGGACTGTACCAAAATATTGGCTATTGGGCTGGCTTCAATTAACATAAAATCAAATTCATACAAAAATACAAAATTATAAATTAAGTTTGGTTATTGGTTCTAGAATCAAAACCGAACCAAAACTATAACCAAATGGTTTTTTTGTTTGAAGAATCAAAACTATTAATTTTTTTTTGTAGAACCGAATCAAACCGCTTTGTTTGGTTTGGTTTGGTTTGGTCTGAACATTTTGTTCACCCCTAATTTTTGCAAAAGTTATCAAAATTGAACACTTTTCAATTGACAAATGACAAGCATGAAGTTGAACATTTTTTTTTTTAAAATTCCCCAAGAGTATATTTGGCCTTAAATCCACCCGACACGTGTTGACTGGACCATAAAGCATCTTAGCTTACAAATTATTCAATTTCTATTTTCAAATCTTTATTGCTACAATAAAACCATTTGTACAAAAATGATTTTGCCAAAAAGCCGCTAGAATACTCACAATGATGGGCCCCACCTTGTATATATATATATAGTTATTAGACCCGACCCGGACAAGGTATTGGGTCTTGGGTTACTGATTGGACCGATGGATCATTGCATAAAAATTTATTAAAAAAAAGTGTAAATTTTTTTAGGCAAAATTATGTATTTTTTAAAATTATTTTTCATTAATTATTTAGATCTATAAAATAAAATTAAATGTTTGACCAACTTTTTTATAAAAATACTTNTTCGGTGATTGAATGTAAACTTGAAATCGCTACGAAGTTATGGTTGTTTAATTAGTGGCATGTTAGTCAGTTCGATGTGTTAACATTGATGAGATTTGTTTTATGGTGTCAAGTTAGTGTGGTAGTTCTTGTATTGGATTGTTATCAATGCCAAACTATCATTTTTTATAAATGAAACATCGAGTATCGAGATTGAACCGGTCTACTGAGCCTGGCTCAGTGACCAAGTAAAAACGGGGGCGCCATGCAGCCCCCCTCCAATAGGGGGTGCCAAGTGGCGCCCCCTATTTTTACTTGGTCACTGAGCCAGACTCAGTGGCTTTTTCCATCGAGATTACATATATAGAATGTCAAGAACTACACTTAACACGTCAAGAACTTTATAAAATGTAGAGAACTTCTACGTTCGGAATGAAATCTCATTCTATACAAATGAAGTGTCAAATGTCAAGAACATCATAAAATATCAAGAACAATAATTATTAAGCACAACTTATCAACGAAAATAATATTTGAAAGAAAAAACTATCTTCTACCAAGATATATGGAGAACATAATTAACTGGCAAATTTGGATGAGATTAAATTTCTCGAAACGAAATTATATGACTTTCTTATGAATTGAAAACATATAATTATTTTTTAGTGTTAATGGCTCTTTAACTTCATCTTGTCATTTTTTCCCCCAAAATTATTGATCAATACTTAATGGATAATGAAAGCAAATGAATTCATTAAGTATTAGCTAGCGTTGATGTAGCTTCTCATGGAAGCTGCTTGTTTTTCTCGAATTTTGTGACAAATTGAAAAAAAAAAATACTTCATTTTTCATTAAGGATATAATAGACAATTGATACCAAATTTGATCATTTTTGCTAGGAGTGGACGTGATTCCATTTGGCTCTGGTTCCAAGAGAATTGAACCAAACATAACCATGAACCAATGATTTTTTTGATAATGGAACCAAATAGTTTTTTTTAAGATGCGGAACCGAGCTGAACCGAACCATTTGGTTCTGGTTCTGTTTGGTCTGGTTCTAGTATTATTACAGAGTATTACTTAAATTTTCAGACTCCATCATATCTATAAGTTACTATTAATATACTTAAATAAAAAATATAAGCATCAAACATTTAGCAAGTTCAAATTATCAATAATTAAAATCATAAAAGTCCAAACTAACAAACAAAATATAGCCATGGTTTGACACCCATTCTTGTTTCATTCTCATTCTCATTGTTTTCTCATTCTTCCTTACAACCACACATTCTCCAAATAAAATAATATTACACACAAATCTAAAAAATTTCATCACTTTTCCACCACACATTCTCCCATCAATCACTATTTCAAAAATTCTATTCTTATTAAAATGAGATTCAAACACACACATCAGAATGAGTCATTGCGAGAAGTTAATAATATCGAGTTTCATTTTCATCCTCCGTCCAGTCAATTCCTTTACATGAAGCCGTTAGATCTACATGAGAAAAATGAAATATGAAACTGAAATATAAAGTTAAAACTCGAAACTAATAGGTAGGGGTAGTGACAAAAGGACCAAGTCAAGCAACTTAGCCCTTACAATATACAATAACAAAACATTTTATGGGCTAAACACGTTTTATGGACTGTACCAAAATATTGGCTATTGGGCTGGCTTCAATTAACATAAAATCAAATTCATACAAAAATACAAAATTATAAATTAAGTTTGGTTATTGGTTCTAGAATCAAAACCGAACCAAAACTATAACCAAATGGTTTTTTTGTTTGAAGAATCAAAACTATTAATTTTTTTTTGTAGAACCGAATCAAACCGCTTTGTTTGGTTCAGTTCTGGTTTGGTTTGGTTTGGTTTGGTCTGAACATTTTGTTCACCCCTAATTTTTGCAAGAGTTATCAAAATTGAACACTTTTCAGTTGACAAATGACAAGCATGAAGTTGAACATTTTTTTTTTTAAAAATTCCCCAAGAGTATATTTGGCCTTAAATCCACCCGACACGTGTTGACTGGACCATAAAGCATCTTAGCTTACAAATTATTCAATTTCTATTTTCAAATCTTTATTGCTACAATAAAACCATTTGTACAAAAATGATTTTGCCAGAAAGCCGCTAGAATACTCACAATGATGGGCCCCACCTTGTATATATATATATATATATATATATATAGTTATTAGACCCGACCCGGACAAGGTATTGGGTCTTGGGTTACTGGTTGGACCGATGGATCATTGCATAAAAATTTATTAAAAAAAAGTGTAAATTTTTTTAGGCAAAATTATGTATTTTTTAAAATTATTTTTCATTAATTATTTAGATCTATAAAATAAAATTAAATGTTTGACCAACTTTTTTATAAAAATACTTTTAGAAAACATATAATGATAAATTGGATACATACTACTACTTGTATATAAAAAATATTGAAGTACTCTACAGCTCTAATGGTGAGGAGGTAATTGTTTTACTTAGAGGTCCAAAATTCAATTCTTTGGACTCCCAATATTTTAAAATGCAAATTTGAAAACCGGTCAACCGGCCAAGTTAACTCGGTCAAAAACGAGTTTTGACCAAGTCATGTGTATCCATATTAAATTAATCTATCCGGCCCGAACAAGGGCCCGAGTCACCGATTTCCCGGCCCGACCGGTCGATTCAGGCCGGGTTTTATAACTATATATATATACACAAACCCCACCATGTGTGTGTGTTTTGTTGATCTTTTATGGCTTCTGCTTCTGTACGCGAAGCAAGGTTCTTATTGCTAACATTACGATTACATCAGTTAAAAACTAATAGCATACAACTTTCATAGCTAACTCATAATAAATTTCTATTTTATGCATTTAATTATTAAGTCACCAATCGAAGCAGGTGGCCAACGGGGAATAAGACATTAGGTTAGCCAACTAAACTCAAACCAGCCTAGACCCATAAGCAAGATCTTTATGCAACCCAATTAGTTCGGCCCAACTCAGTTCACATCACTACATATAAGAGTCCATTGCTTCGGCAATTGTGACACACAAGTTCATCTTCTAAACTCTTAGCCAATGCTTGAAAGTGATTATTTGAAAAATCATATTTTCCCGCTGCACTCATTTTCAACCAAACAATCTCCTAAAAATTTATTTTTCACATTTCCCAATAACTTTCTCCTACTTTTTAATCATATATGATATATTCCACAAAAAAATCACTTTTCAAATAACCACTCACAAGCACTTCCATAACACTTCATGTTGTGTTCCAAATTACCAAAGTACTTTCTTGACATTCAAGACATTCAAACAAACAAACGGAAAGAGAAGCGACGCACAAAAACAGGTATACAGAAGTCATGTATTTGAAAATGGGTGGCAGCAGCACTCTCTTCCAAATAAAAAACCCCAAATATCAAGGATTGATAACATTTCACTAAAGAGGTCACAAAATTTCTCTCAGATAGGGATAGTAACAAAATATTTTTGGTATCATCTAGAATATAAAATAAAATCTCGATTACGCTTCATCATTTACATACAATGAAAGATTAGAAGAATATAAACAAACCATTAACATTATTGTATCTCTAGAATACATGCACGACCAAGCAGAT
This sequence comes from Fraxinus ornus, assembly GCA_903798235.1. Classification (NCBI taxonomy): domain Eukaryota; kingdom Viridiplantae; phylum Streptophyta; class Magnoliopsida; order Lamiales; family Oleaceae; genus Fraxinus; species Fraxinus ornus. The sequence goes on from CAIGRF010247449.1 coordinate 33,184, forward strand.
AACAGAATTGTCTTCTAGAAATTGTACAAAACATCCGTAGTAGAATAATGAGATTCCCATAAACAAAACAAAAATTGATTTCAAAGAATAACTGGCATAAAAATGGACACTAACCAATTTATTCCAGAGGCACGAGACATCATACAGCATCTGCATTGAAGTATTTGAGATTATCAATTCAAGAAAGTATATTTTGATTAATATTATTACGATTGCTTTACTTGCAGAATATTACGTATTATAGTTGATTGCAGAAGACTAAACAATCAAAACAACCAGAGTACCAATTACTCGTAATAATACCTTGTTTGGCACAGATTTTGTTCAAGTGAAAAATGATTTTCTGTAAGAATGTTTGTTTAAAAAGTGAAGAAAGCTGTGGGTCCCTTAGAATGTTTGGTTGAATAAGATTTTAGTAAAATCTGTACCAAACAATTGTTGCCAACTCTATCGTTCTATGTACTGCATGCTTCGCTTAAAAAGTTCACTGATGTACATAAATAGGTTCTAAAAATAAATACTTCTTTTGTGACTGCCGGTCAAAGTTGGAAATAAGCATGTACTTGAATAAATGCATACAAAAATACAAAAATTACCATGCTTACTTTTATAAACAGCAACTAATAGCCTTGCATAGATATGCTTGATTTGAATTCATGGAGTTAATAGCTCTGGAAGTGGAATGACTGCTTCGAAAGCTTCAACAAGCATTGACACCCTTCTTTTCCGAGCTGGAGTTAGTTTCGTGACAATATGTTGGACTGCATAATCTAGCATCCACTGCTCGGCCTTTTTTCTCTCGTCCATCATTTGATGCCTTAAGTCAGCTTTCTCTTGTTTGGGATCAGGCATAACCGAGAGTTGTCGTGGTGGTTGCAGGTTAAGTTTCCTTGCCTTCTCTAATGCTTTTATGGATCTCTTGAGGAGGATTAGCTTTTTCAGCTTGCTCCAGTTCTTGGACTTCAGTGGCTCGGGTCTTCTGGCTGACTTTATTTTACAGTCTTCTTGATCAATTGAAACTCCACCTTCACATGTGCTACATTGCATCTCATTTTCTTGGTTAAGACTTTCTGAGATCTCCTGGTCTGGATTAAAGTCACTTGTAACTGATTGAGTATCAGATGAGTCATCTTGAATTTCTGGAAGAAGGATCTCATCTACTGCCTCTTGTACGAGTTTCACTGCATCAGATTTGGTGAATGCACTATTCAAATGGCTAGAAACACAGTTTTCCTTGACTGAGTCATCAGCCCCCTTGCTTATTTTAGACAATTCACTACAATCTTCTAATTCGTCATCATCTGTTCCATCAAGAAGTTTGCTTCCAACTTTTGCAGCAATACCTGATACCACATGCTGATATATCGAATGCCACATTCTGATATAGTTTTGTCTTTCCAACTGGATATTGTGCGATCCATTCTTTGTCTCTGACTCTTTGCTATCAGATACGGTACCTTCTTGAACTCCTATGAGTTCTGGCACAACTTCTTGGTTGGCCTCACCCCATACTTTCGTTTCTAGCTCGAGCGTACGACAATGAACAGCTGATGAGATAGTATCCTCAGTTGATAATATACTACCATCTAGAATCAAATTTTTGGATTCACACTGTCCATGATCGGGATCTTGAGTCCCTATGTTTCCAATGGTTGGGAGGAAATTACCAGTCGGAAACTCGGAGTTCAGACAGACGACTGTATCCTCTTGAGTTCCCTGTAAGTTTTGTTCAGGTGCTATTTCACCATTATCAGATTTCAATTCAAAAATTTCTTGGGCCTCTTTGTCTGTGCCATTTTCTTTTAGAACAGACTCGCCCACTTCATGGGTAATGCCAGCAATTTTTTTGCTATTATCTTCGTTCGGTGAAACAACTGTTTCAAAGGCCTTTATTAGCAAAGACACTTTCCTTTTCTGAGTAGGGGCAAGCTGACTGACTGCTTGGCGCAGTGCATAATCAAGCATCCACTCTTCTGCTTTCTTCCTCTTTTCCACTGTTTGCAGCCGTAGGTTGACTTTTTCTGATTCAGGGTCAGGCTTCAAAGGCAGATGCTGTGGACTCCTTGGATTAAATTTCCTCACTTTTTCTAATTCTTTGATGAATCTTTGAAGTAAAATCCATTTTTTAAGATTACTCCAATGTTTTGGTGCCTTCTTCTCGGACTCGGTTCCAAACTTTTTGTCGGTTTGCATTATCTCTTGACCAGAAATATCAGTATTGTTGAGACCTACCTCTTTCAAATCAGCTGGCGCATTACCCTCCCCCTTATCCAGCTCACATTCTGGGGAACTTTCTTGGACACGACCTGTGGAAGTAGAGATCATTAGTATCCTACACGTAAGTTAAAAAAGGAAAAGGAAACCTCCCGACCCCCAAAACCAGCAAAACAAACACATAAACATATAGAGAGAGAGAGAGATGCAGTTCCCCACCTTCGTGTTGACTCTCTTCGAAGAGTTCTTGTTCATGAGTGGAGTCGCTTGTGATTGACTGATCATCAGATGTCTGATCTTGAACTTCTGGAAGAAGAATCTTCTCAATTGCTTCTCGGACTAGCTTAACTGCAAAAAGCTTGCGGTCTTCAATATCTTCTGGTTCATAATCATTGTTCAGTATGCCCCTATCAGAATCAGAAAAATCCCTGGACGATGCTGAACTTTCTTTTGCAGGCAATACATTGGAACCATCAACAGCCTGAAGCGGCTTGTTTTCAGATTCAGCAGCCATACTTTCTGCCATATGCTGATGTATCATGTGCCACATGCTGATATGCCTAACTTTGTTGAACCGAGTTTTGTTTTCTTCATGAAACCAAGTACTAACTTCTGAATTTTTAACGTGCGTGACTTCAGTAGATTCAGAATCTTCAACAGGCATAACTTCAGTTGTGAACTTCCTTTCTGATTCAGGATTTCCATATTTTGAAGTTTGAGCATCTGAAATTGATGACATCACACTGTTACTTTCTGTAACTTCTTCAAAATGGTCTGGACTTGATGCATTCTGTATGTTGGATACATCAAAATCACATTCTGCTCCATTAGAAGTAGCAGTACCCTTACTGTGGGGACTCAAATGTTCATCTAGTTTTAAGGAAATTGAAGATGCACATGTATCAGAAAAATCAGTAGCCACGTCTTGAGGGGTCAGACGATTGTACCCATTCCCAAGACTTGAGTCGAGGGCTTGAGGGTGTGGTAAGTCTACATCAGCTGTTCTTTTGGACTCATTTGGTTCCATTTTAATGCAAGAGCACTTCAAACAAAGAACTGCTTGCCCTTGTGTACCATAATCTGTGACTCGGTTAAGACTCTCCCGGAAACTTTCCTCGGGGTTTGATGTTTCACCAAATGCAATTTCGACGAGATCTGACTCTTGAATACCGCTGTACCCATCTCCAAAGAGCTGAGTTTTTGGTTTAGTATTGATCTCTGTACCAGAATCCACGACATTTGAAGCAATGAGGCAATGTGTTTCACTCGTTTTTACTTCTAATGCACACGAACTAGAGGTAACCCCCTCATAAGAGACGGCTGTACTATCACTCTCTCCTTGCACCTGTACATTAGAAATCATTTGCCCTTTCTGGAGATCTTTCTTTTTATCACTATCACTAAAACTTTTTGTGACAGACATGGAATCAGATTTGGGTTTCTTGCTTTTTTGTTTCTTCAACGATCGTCTTTTTTTGTACAAGAGGCGCTTTTGTGGAGGAACATGATCATGGGCCTCATTGCAGTGTCCATGAAGAGAACAGTGATGGTATCGACACACTTTCATTTCTGAAATCTTCTCAGATTCAATTTCCCCAGGAACATGCACAACACGCTTGGCAAACTTTGAGTCCTTAAGAGTGGAAGAACATGTTGCTCTATCGACATGTGCATCCTGAGAAACTTGAGAGTATTTCAATGAAGACCTCTTGGGTTTAAAACTCGTTGTCTTTATTAGAATTTTCACATTTCTAAGGTTCAGTGCCGTCGATGAAGTTTGCAAAGATCCAACACTGGGAAAAGCCACATTCGATTGTGAAGAATGTGAACTGCTTCGTTCAGTATTATCAAAGCAAAATTCAGAATTCTGCTGACTTTCCAGAGAATTCGCCTTTTTCCCTTTGGAAGAACTAGTTGCCAGCATGTAATGTGGTGTTTCATCAGATGCTTCAAGCGATGATTTCGGTTGAGGTGTTACTAGATCATCAGACATATCCTTGGAAATCTGATCAACGGCTCTTGATCTAGCCCTTCTCCGGAATGTTTTTAGATTCCTAAAATTTTTCAGAGTCTTCTTCTTGTTAGTTCTGTTCTTGATTCCCATATCCTGGTACGGACCAGGCAGTCCATTAACAGCAGATCCCTGAGTCGAAGATCTCAATGAAATGGTTTCATCACATTCACTTCCACCCTGATGACACATATCACAGAAAACTACAAATCTTACAATATGTTCAAAAGCTGTTCAGTCTCAAGATTAGTGTTCCACACAAATCCCACCCCCTCCCCTCAAGCAAATATATAGTAATAAAAAACAGATAAATCTTGGGAATGCACCCAAGATGTGCTAATTTGAAGACCATAAAAAAATTAATTTTTCACTTAAGAAGATATATAAAAATAACACTATTAAAAGGAATTAAAGTTATTTTTCTTCCGACCATCGTTGTTAAAATACCCAGAATCGAAAAATAATGGAATTTAATGCTTAAATCCATAAATAAATCAAAATCAATTTGAAGAAGTTGAACTTACGGGAGAATTTTCTTTCTTTCCATCAAAATTGCTTGTGGGCCTCGTGTAATCTGGCGATGAATCCATTAAACTTGCTTTTGCTGCAGGCTTGAATTATAAATCAAACAAAAACGATTTATAACACCGGTTCAAGAATATTCGACTGTCATCAATCCCAATCTTGACGGCAGAATTTTTTGTAAACTTTGCAAATTCTTGAGCTTAATTTATTTTTTTTTTAAACAGAAACAAGAAACAGGGGCAGATGTAAATTACAGATCCAAAAAATTAATGTTTCGGGATTATAAGTTTCCAAAGTTTGATTTTGTATTCAAGCTGGTTGGCGTTTCTTTAAATAATTACAGCAGCTTACGTCTGAAAAATGGTTGAATTTGGACTTGTAAAAATGGTGTGTTTGACTGAGTTGAGCAGTAATTAGCTTCTTGATTGATGCCTTTTCTTTCCCTGTGGAGTGCACGTGCTGTTTTTATATGATTCATATTTCGCGAATAAAATAATATTCTTTTTTAGAATTGATCCAGAAGTACACGGTGTGTCTAAATTAAATAAAATAATATTATACGTAAATTTATTTATTTTTTATTTTTAATCATACATTTTCAAAAAAAAAAAAAATACTATTCCAAAATATATATTTCCAAAATCTCATTAAAATAGAGGCCAAACAGGGCTTCATTAAAACGAAGTGAATGTCCCTGTTCGGTTTCGTTTTTCTTAAATTTATTATCAAATATAGAGTTTATGAAATCTACCATTTTTATCAATTTTACAATTATATTTCATTAATTTTTATTAAAATATAATTTTTAGTAAAATGGAACATGGGTGAAATATTTTATTACCCATCTTAGGACATAGGTCAATATTTGTCCTATATTTATTTTAGGGATAATTGCAACTGAGGTCCCAAACCTTTGAAATACTAACAGACTTTCTTCAAATATTTGATTTATTGTAGTTGTCACCCTTAAACTTTTCAAATGTTGCAGGTGAAACTCTTTTGGACGGTTTCCATCCATAATTCCGCCAGTTGACCAAAAATTTAATTTTGACCACATTTTTAATATTTTAAAAATGGAAAAAAGAGTAATCTTATATTTTTCCCATATTAAAAACTTAGATCAAAAACCAAAAAAATAAAATAAAAAAAGGAAAAAGTTTTGTGGGTTTCTTGACTTCTTCTCCTTCAGTTGCAGCAGATTCCCAATCACTGGTAACCTGACATCTCTTAATCAACTTGTAGTGTGGTGGAGGGAAATGGTAAAAGATAGAGGGAATTTCTTGTAGTGGAGATTGACGGAAGGACTGTAGTGTGGTGAAGTTATTGTGTGAAATCATCGGTTCACAGTCCAAATATTTTTTGCTTCATTTCTTGTTTCGTCGTCGCTGGGGATTCTCCTTTAATTTCCACGCCTTTGGCAGCGGAGACACCATCCACGGTGGCGCACCCATTTTCCTCGAAAATTTATAGGGAGTGTTCGGAGGTGGAGACGGTGGTACAACCCGACCGATGCTTCACCTATAGGAAGAAGGGGGGGAATTCATGAAAATAGCCAAAATGA
>CAIGRF010247453.1:6009-35855 GCA_903798235.1 Fraxinus ornus
GGTTTGTCCTGTGTTGCAGCAGAACGGAGGAAGCCGTTTTGGTCCTTTCCCGTGTTTTCCATTTTTTGCTGCGTTTTTGAAGATAACGCGGAAAACTGCCAAAAGCCGGTTGCTGTTTTCTTCACTATTTTTTTTTCGTTTTCGAAAATCCGTTTTCGAAAATGACGAAGAGAACGTGTTTTCGCCGTTTTGAAAAATCGAAAACAGAAAACGGCTTGAAAACGGCAAAGAGAACGACACCTCAGGATTCAATGTTTTTACGAAAGACGAATTTTTGGTGCAAAATCTTCATCTTTTTCTCTTTTTTTTTTTTTCTTAAAACCTGATGATGTACTTAATTCTTTCTTATATTATTCTTCTTGTATGATGTATAACTAAACAATTAGTTAGCAAAAATAATTGTATCCCAATTTGAACCTTAATTTTAATAATAAAATTTTAATTTTCAATTGATGCTTGTAAATTATTTTTACTTATTTTTTTTTAATGCGTTGATTTACTTAATCACTAGCTTATTAATTTGTGATTAATAATTATGTCAAAATATGAGTTATTTAGTTATACCACATAGTAAGAATCTACAATTTAAATAAAAGGGTAGATGTAAATAATTATGTCAAGAGATAAGTTATTTATTTATACAACATAGTAAGAATCTACAATTTAAATAAAAGGGTAGATATACACTTTTATGGTTGTCACATTCTTTAATTGAATTGTTTAACGATTGAATGTGTTTCGCTCGGAAATTGAGTCCCGCTAGTAATTAAAAGAAGGTTCAGACGATTGTGTAAGGAACAACAACCTCTCGAGACAAAGTCCCAACGAGTGGTACTTTACTTATGAAGATTACAATTTGTAAGAAGCGAAATGCCTCTAGGGGCACAAATACACTGAATTTGCAAAGTAATTGAAAGTTAACAAGAAGAACTAAAAGAAATGAAATTACATTGTTTGAGAGTGATTTGATTCGATCCCTTCTTCTATGTCCTCTTTTCTCTTTTATACTCCTTTGGCAGTTCTTCTTGTAGAACCATTTGAAAACTCCTCACCACCCTATTACTACCCATTTTCTCCATAATGGATGACTTGTCAAGAAACTTCCGTCTTTAACTGCTGCCATTACTCCCATCATTTAACTGCTTGCAACCGAGATTCTTGGATCGTGGACTGTGATAAGATTGTCCATTAACTGTTTCAATACCCGTTGCTTTAAATAATCAACAAGACACTATACTCGCCCAGATCTTGGGCGCTCGTAGGGTTGAGCGATAATGAAACTATACTCGCCCAGATCTTGGGCGAGACCGCATGCTTGAACGATGATGGGCCTCCGCTACATAACTTCGTCTTGGATTTTTACATGGTCTCATTGGGTCCATCCTTTGAATCTCCTAACTGGACTTCATTCTTTGGACCATTTAATTGGGCCTCATTTTTGTATGTCAACAATTATCCCCCAATATGGCAAAGTTAATATCAATTATTAATTTTATGTCATATTCGTCCTTTATATTTTCCAGCGATGCTTGAAATCCAACAAGGGCGGAGAATCCCAATCATTATCTTGTTTGGCAGTGGCCTTCTACATCCCAAAGAGTACAATATCACGCAACTCCTATAAACCAAAGAACACGCCACTTCGTCGCGCCATTATACCCACGTTCTGCGTCGCCACATTTCTTTTCACCTATAAAGATCACTGTTCATATTCTTGCTTCTCTACTCAAATACTTACACTTCCAAAACCCTCTAGAAGATTATAATTTACAGTAAATAGCGACTTCAAAGAGCTCTTCAGACAACTCTCTTAGTTTCGAAGACTTCCAACAGCTTCTCACCAAACTGTATATAAATCCAGCTTCCCTTTTACAAACCAATCCCGATCTCCATGAGTTCTACCTCAGCCCAACATTTAATGATGCTGATCTTGTCGGGCAAGCAGCGGTAGACCAGTTGTTCCCTTGCACTCAAGATCCTCATTTTCCACTAAAGCCAATCAGTGAAAGAGGTATTCACACTTGACCCAAAATTGATACTACTTTCCGCCTTTGGCATGCATGTATGACAAACATGGCCCTACTAAGGCACTTTTTGATCGTGCTAGGATTTCTAATTTATTAGAAATCGCTCTCCGTTCCCCAATATATGATCCTGTCCTTTTTCTCTATTGCTTTGAGCTTTTGGTCTACTGAATACAATACTTTTATCTTCCCACTTGGCCCAATGTCCATTACTCTAAGGGATGTCGGAGCTTTAGTTAATCTTCCGCCTCTAGGCGACACCATTTCTCCTGCCATTTTGGTCACTGGGGTTGCCCCAAAATTTGATAAGAGATACATTGATTCTTATTCGGGCATGCAAGAACTTTATAACAATTCTAGTGCTGAACCTACCCATGTTGAGCGTGTTGCCTTTCTTCAAGTTTGACTTTGTAAATATGTTCTTTGTGTACCCAGTATGAAACCTTCTACGAGTTATTTGCCCATAGCGCATGAATTAGCACGTGGCAGGTCTCTAAATCTTTGTTTGTTGTTCTTAGCTGCCTTTTATAGAGGCATGACTTCCTTTCAATTCCAGTTGAAGAATGGTGCATCTCTTACTGGCAGCGAGCCTCTTTGTGGTTGAGAGCGTATTTTCCACAACTTGGTGCTCTATCAGCTCCTCCTAGGTTGATCAGTTGTTACGGGCTATTCATCAATTAATTGAGCCCTCTTAATATGTCTAATAGGGACGTTTTCACATTCTTTTATAACATAAATTCAACGCCTTCCTTTTTTCCTTTCTCTGTTCACTAAGTTCCGATTTACGTGCAACCTCATTCTACTATGACTGATGTGAGCACCTTTTTACCCATTTGGGCTCAATATTTGATTGGGAAAGAACTGTTCCATGACATCTTGACTGGAACAAATGCTAAGGCAGGGGTTGAGGTATATGCTCCCCAATTTGTTGCCGTTAGCTTGTTTTTGGCCAAATGTGTCCGTTCCTCCCTGTTTTTCCAAGAGTCTGACAAAACATTTTCGCACCATCAATAAAATAGAGGCACATGCCATTGATGCTCGCAATTCCCTTTTGACAAATGGTTTTCCCTTAGCCCCTTTTAACCCTACTTTTGTCATTCACCCTCTCTTTGAACAACTCTAGCCATCTATGAAGTGTAGGCTGTTTGCAAATGATGCTAACCGTGCTTTCCACTTGTTGGAGAGGCCAAGAACCTCTTCCATCTCTCCTATTCTTGCCACTCCTATATATGTCAGAAATCCTACTTCTCCTTCAAAAGTCCCATCTTCTCAAGCTGGAACAGCTAAAGGTGTTTCTAGCCGTAAACGGCCAGCTTCAGCTTCGTCAAGTTTGCCCGATGACGATGACGATGATGATAATGATGATGGTGATCCTCTCATCATCAGGAGGAAGGTATTTGAGTTTGTTTATTCATGAAGAGTTTGTTTATTCATAAAAATCCTTTATATGTTAATGTCTTACCTGGATTTTTCAGAAAAGCTCAATTTCTCCTTTGAAGACCCCGCCTTTACCGGCTTTTGTTCCACCACCTTCCACCAAAGCTTCTTCGTCTAAGTCATCCGTCGAAGGGAATTTACCTAAGCAGAAGCTTACAGGCTAAGAGTCTTTGATTGTACATCCAATTGGAGAACTTCCACCTTTCCAAGGTGCTGACCCCCCACGCATTCAACCGAAAGGTAATACATACTTTATGGTCTTTTCCCTTGTTTGTGTTATTGGCCTTTAACTCATTATCACTTGATTCTTGTAGAGATACCCATAGATCTGCCCGTTGTGGAAGAGCCTGCTCGTACAGATAAAGGAAAGTCCCCACAAGTGGTCGGATCGACCAGTGATGTGCCCCTATTTTCCAAAGCTACTGATGAGGTAGCCTTTGTTTTATCTTTTGTCTTCACTTTGTTCACTGTAATGAAAATGATAAATGCTTGCATTTTTGTTTACAGGACGCTGACGCCATTTTACGCTCCATTCAGGATTTGTTTACTTCTTGGGAACAAGTAAAGGCAAACGTTACCTCTCGTCCCTCTTCAACCAGTCGTCCTTCTACTTCATCTGATGCATTCTCAGAGGAAAATATGAACATTCTCAAGCAATCAGTACTTGAATATGTTTCCTTTATGGATATGGATATCACCAAAGCCGGTGCTTCTAGCCAAAGAGATAAGTTTGATTTTTCAAGTGCAAAAATGGCTCAAGCACTCGAGCTCCCTTCACTTAAAATCTCATTCGATTTTAAGTCGACATTGAAAATTATCCACTCAGAGATAAGTTCCTTGCTAGCCAAAAATGTAGAGTTAAAAACCAAGAAGACTCAGTATCTTCACGCTGTGAATTAAAATGAATCTTTATTTCAAGAGATTATCAGTATCTTTGCGCTGTGAACGAAAATTAATCTTAGCTTCAAGAGATTGAAAAGACCAAGAGCAATCTAAATGAAATATCTTCAGAAGTTATGGTTGAAGATTCTTTGATGATGAGCCTGGCCGCAAAGATGAAGGAACTTCAAGCAAGGATGGATGACTGTAAGGCTAGGTTAGCCGCCAAGAAGCATACTGTTTCCCAAGAAGTCGAGCGAGGTAAATCCTTGTTTAAGCGTTACTTGAAACTGGAAGTTGATGACGAACTTATGACCGAGCTATCCACTGCTTCCTTTGAACAGTACGATGAATGGGAGAAGTTTAGAGAACAGATGCGCTCTCTTTGGGGCAAGCTGTAATTAAAACATTAATATCCTGACTTTCTTGTAGGACGATATCGTCTCACACTTTGTTCTTTCAATTTTATGATGGCAGCCACCGTTAGCTAAAATGTAATAGCAGTCAATTTCATCAATGGAATGATCATTTTATTCACTTGTGTGATGGCCTTTTACATGGGTTCTGAAACAACATAATTAATATTTCTCTTAATCGTTAATATTCCAAAAATTTAATTACTAACCTCGTGCCATATTCATGCCCATTTCTCCTTGTGGAATCTTTACATGGAATGAAACTTTTGGTATTCCAACTTTTTTCCCCAAGATTTGGACCTTCAATTTTGGTTACTATGCATGTATATGACCATTCGCATTCCATCCTTTCGCCTTCAAACCTCTATAAATTTGTGTATTTGTTACACACTCGTCATCTTCATCCTCATTCTCCACAAAACAAATATTTTTCCATCATCTGGCATTCAGATGATCGATTTTCTATTCCCAAAAGATCAATTATTTCCTTTTTCAACAGGAACGAATCATTTAATCTTTTCCCACTTTCATCATCTGTCTTGATATTTTCTATGGTATGGGAGATATAGGAAACATCTCTTTGGTCAATGAAGGTCTTCTCAGCACCCTTTCCATTTATGATCTCCAGATGGAGCTCGTGATGTGAAACAATTGCTTGCTGAGAGTGCTTCTTCAACTATTTGCCTATCATTGTAGCGATACATTTAGGAAGGCGATGAAGGCCAAGTTACCTTTTTCTGTAGTAGTTGATAGAAGAACAATGATAGCCTGCTTCTAACTGCGGCTTATGAGACATTTGTATTTTGTCTGTCTTAGTTTGTAAAAAATGTTTGATAATGAAAGGTTTTATTTGAATGTACTTCACTCTTATTTTATTTGAACGTAATCATCCAACTCACTTTACTTGTTCTAATGACATGGCATGTGTCTATCATCTTGATTTTACTTATGCATAGAATTTTTCTTCTATCTGTTCACTTTCTCATATGGAAGGAACATATTTCTTTAAATATTTACGATTAATAAACCTCATATGCTTCGTGCCATCTAAATCTTCCAAATGGCACGCTCCATTAGGCAGTAGGCTTTTCACTTTATATGGTCCTTCCCAATTGGGTGACCATTTACTATAATTTGGATCCTTGCTATCCAAAGGGAGTATTATCTTCCAAACTAAATCGCCCAAGCTAAAAGACTTGGCTATAACTTTTTTGTCATAGAACTTAGCCATTTTTCATTTTGAACCTGCAATCTGTTTAGGACGTCCAACTTTAACTCGTCCAATTCCAATAAATTTTGGGCTAGTGATTCTGCATACTCGTCATCACTTAAATTATTTTGCAAGCCTACTCTAATCGACTGCACATTGATTTCCATAGGCAACACAACCTCTTGTCCATAAGTAGGTTGAAAATGATACTTTGGTACTTGAACGTGGTGACGTCCTGTAAGCCCATAAAGCTTTATTTAAACATTCATGCCAATTTTTGGCATTTTCATTTATCATTTTCCTCATGATATTTTTTAGAATCTTATTAAAAGATTCTGCCTGTCCATTAGATTGAGCGTAATAAGGCGTAGAGTTTACTAGCTTAATTCCAAATTCGCTCAAGAATTCCTTCACTTGATCTCCATTTAAAGAAGTTCCTTGATCCATCATTAGGGTTTTTGGTATCCCAAATCTATAAATAATGTGGTCACGAATAAAGTCTATAATATTTTTTTGAAAATATCTTTTAAAGGTATTGCTCCTACCTAGTTAGTGAATAAGTCTGTCGCAACTATTATAAACATGTATTGCTTGGACGACGGGGGATAAATCTTCCATATCAAATCTATCGCCCAACCTTTAAACGGCCAAGACTTAATAATGTGTGTCATTTATCTTGTTGGCACTCTTTGTATTTGACCATGCTTTTGGGATGCTAACAACTTTTTGCATATCGAACGCATGATTCTCCCATTTTGGGCCAAAAGTATCCACTCTTAGCAATTAACCATCTCATTTTTTGGCCAGTCTTATGAGCTCTACATATTCCTTTATGTACTTTAGCCATGATTGTTTTGACCTCTTGCGAACTCACAAATTTCAATAACACACCATCTGAGCGTTTCTTGAATAGCTCATCATCTATCAGTATGTAATTTAATGAGCGCAACTTCATTTTTCTATTACCCTCTTTGTCAGGTTCTTTCAAGAATCCTTTTAGTTCTGCCCTCCAATATATTGCATCTCCATTTTGTATGCAATGAACATCAATTCTTCTCACCCTTCGTTGTATTACGGGCAATATTACTCCATATTCACAAGTAGATTCCAAATTTAGCACCTTTGAATAACCCGAAGCCATTTGGGCTAATTCGTTTACTAAATCGTTATGCATCCTATTAACGTATTGAAGCTCCACTTGATCGAATTCTTCCAATAATTCTTGGGCGATTTTGTATTGACTTATTATAGAATCACTTTGGCATTTAAAATCACCAATCAATTGGTAAATCACTAATTGGGAATCGCCCATAACATTTACATTCTTTATTCCCAACTCTATTAACAGCTCTAAGCCTACAATCAATGCTTCGTATTCGGCTTGATTATTGGTACACATTCTATCCAAAGTGAAAGTAAACTTATAATAAACCCCTAAAGGATTTGTTAAAACTATTCCTACCCCTGCACCTCTAGAAGTTTTCGATCCGTCAAAGTATAAAATCCAAGGTTTTAATTCAAATGAATCAACTTCCAATTCAATTTCTTTAGGCATGTCAAGGCATGGATGATCGGCCAAAAAGTTAGCCAACGCTTGATTTTTAACTGCCTTTTGGGGTATATATTGTATTTCAAACTACCATAATGCCAGAGTCCAAAAGTATAGCCTTTAGTGTAAAATAGGGCGAGAAAACATATATTTAACTAAATTTATTTTAGAAACTAAGTAAACAGTTACATGCTGTAAATAAGCCCTTAGTTTAGTTCATGTGAAATATAAAGCAAGACACAACTTTTCAATAGTAGAGTAATTACGTTCACATTTCGTTAACTGTCTACTCAAATAATAAATCATCCTTTCTTCATCAAATTGGTCTTCTTGCGCGATCATTCCGACTATCGATTCTTGTTCAGCCAATATGTATACTTTCATTGGCCGTCCTTGGGTAGGTGATACTAACACTGGTGGACTTGACAAATATGTCTTCAGGCTATCAAAAGCATTTTGATGTTCTTCCTTCTAGACGAATTCGTCCTGATTATTCAACTTTAAAATAGGCGAAAAAGCTTTCGTTCGCCCTGCACAATTAGAGATAAAACGTCTCAAAAAGTTTACTTGGCCTAGAAACCTTTGCAATTCTTTCTTGTTACCAGGTGGTTTGACCTCTAAAATGGCGTTCGCTTTATTTTTATCAAATTCAATTCCTCTTTTGTGCACTAAAAAACCAAGAAAATTCCCTGCATTAACACCAAATGCACACTTCAAAGGATTCAATTTTAGTTTGTATTGCCTCATTCGCTCAAATGAGCGTTTTAATTATTCAAAATGGTCTTCCTTTTTAATAGATTTGACCACTATGTCATCTACATACACTTTCACAAATTTACCTATCATGTCGTGAAAAATTAAGTTTATTGCCCTTTGATAAGTTGCCCCTGCATTTTTTAGGTCGAAAGGCATAACTACTTATTCAAAGCATCCTAAAGCCCCAGGGCACCTGAAGGCAGTTTTATGTATATCTTCTTCAACTATGTAAATTTGGTTATATCCTGAATATCCATCCATAAAAGAATACATTACATGTCCGGCAATTGAACTTTTATCTAAACAAGACATGTGTTCATATTCCCAAGCAAAACAATCCTTGTATTCCTTTAATAAAGCGATTAATTTATTACTTACCTCTTGACTAAGCATTTGGCTGACAAATGTTGGGCGATTCTCCCCTTCGTTGCCAATATTCACCTTTATCAAAGGGTCTTGCGCTTGAGCATGCCCAAGCTTTGTGATCCTCATTACTTCATTGTCTAGGTTCCTTGCAGGCACTTCCTCTTCTAAGCAATCTACTTTGTTGACTTCTCGGCCAATATTATGCTCTAATTCAAACACTGCTAATTTTTTTCTCAACGTCTTTAATGCTGCTTCTTCTTTTGTCTTTTCTTTACATTCCTTATCGCAAGCTATTAATTTAGCTTTGAATGCCTGAATATCGACCATATTTTTTGTTGCTGACAACTTATTAGAGTTCCTTGATTATTTTTTTGCTAATCACTGGCTCTTCAAGGCCCACTATGTTTGGTCTCATTTGATTAAACATTTCAGTAAGTGCATCTACTGAAAATGGCTCTTCTCTCTGTGCGACAATTTGAGTCTCTTTCCCATCTTGAATTACCCTGATGGTCTATAATTTTCTTCGTACATGAACCTTTCTACTGCGTTTGCTTCTGCGACAAAGGGTCTATGGTCTGCTTGCACCACTTCTGCTTGGCCTTTGTCATTCCAGAAAATCAGGCATTGGTGGAGCAATGAAGTTATGCAACGACTCCCGTGAGTCCAATCTCTTCCTAGTAGCACATTGTAACTAGTAGGACTATCTATCACAAAGAAGACTGTGGTCCTAGTAGTTGTTCCCACAGTTATGTCCAGTGGCATCACCCCTTTAGCTGAAGTTGCTCCCCCATTGAAACTTGTGAGAATAACTTCTATTGCGATCATATCGCTTTCTATCTTTGCAGATTTTCTCATCATCCTGGACGAGATGGTATTTATGGCTACTCCATTGTTGATGAGCACTTTTGCTATAGGTATACCATTGATTAAGGCCTTCACGTACAATGGCCTCAAGTGTTTGGTTAATTTCATAGTTGGTCTCTTAAAGATGACCTTTTAGTTACATCTATTTCCACTTCCTGTTTATCCTCCGTTGAATTATTTCCTCGTGACAAGTTCACGTGCAATATTTCACATTGAGTTTCTGCTTCTTGGACTTCCTTATTTATTTCTTCCAATGCTTCTTCTTTGGTTATCTAACCTGTAGGGGGAGGTGATATTCTTGGAGATGACCCATATTTCTCAAAGTTAGGCACTCTCACCTTTCTCTTGGGCATCCCATATAATACATAAAAGTCAAAAGGATGCCCAGATGGTTCGCCCAACAAATTCACCTCACGGACACCTTCCTGATATAGTTGCTTCAATAAATTGTTGCACGAAACTCCTCTTCTTTTCCTTTCTGGTTCTATGTCAATTTTCTCTTCAATGTCAGTCATGCCGTCATCCTCTTCCTCATCATATACCTCCTGAGATGTTTGGCCTTCTTCATATTCCAGTATACACGCTTTTTCCTTATTGTCTTCATTTTCCTCCTCTCTATTCTCCTTACTTTTGAATTCATTGGCTAGTAAATAATTATTATCCATAACAGGAGGTAGTGTACCAAATTGAATAGTGAGAGGTCACCCTGGGTCTTCTTCATCTTCACCCTTCTTTCTACGCTCAAATTTTGATCTCCCATAAAAACGTTCTGGTAACTCATCCATTTATTCACCCATACTAGCATCTTTATCCTCTTTAAGAACATTTTTGTTACCCATCTCAAGTAACTTAGGTGCCTTAGGTCCTGACGATCCATGCTATTGCCTCATCATTCGTCCATAGTTCCATTGAAAATGCCTTTATTTGGTTCTGGTCATTTTGTTAAAGGGTACAACTCTTCATGCATTATACTGGAACGAATGCCATATATTTGGTTGGCGAGGTTGCGGCCTAAATGTTCTCCCATTGTTTATCGGTTTGAACTGCCTCTCAAAAGACGATTTCCCATAGAAAGGCATACCTCGTCCTCCGTCAAGCTGGAAATTTGGAATAATATTAGGACGATAATGATATCCCCATGTTCTTGGTCTTTCCATATTTTCATTGACTTCCCCTTTGCATCTAGCACACAAGATACCTTCGTGTTTTCTAGACTCATTTCCTTTGATACGTTCAAAAATACTGGGATGTGACTTAGAATCTTCTTTTCCATCATCTTTGACCAACTTGAATCTCGGTAACTTGTTTTTGAAACCAGTTGTCACCATATTCACTCCAAGTGAATGTGGAAAAGGATTTTGATCCACTACCATTTTCTTCTTAGCTTTAAATGTGATTTGCCCTGACTCAATGGCATCCTGTAATACATGACGAAAAACCAGACAATTATTAGTCATATGTGACCATGCATTGTGCCATTTACAATATTTTTTACCATTGATTTGTTCAGGATCTGGAAATTTATGCTTGTCGCTCAATTTTATCTGCTTATCCTTATGCAGTTTATCGAATATAAGGTCAGCTTTGGTCACATCAAATAAGAATGTCCTAAACTTTATGTTTTGGTCTTTTATAAACTCATTCTTGCCCGATGTTCTAAATCTGGCCATTATAGGATAAGCATATGCTTTTCATTTGTTCTTCTTCTCTTATTAAACGTTCATATCTAATCACGTTAGCACTCAACTGAAAAGGTCAGGAAATTCTCTGTCCTGAAATTTCTTTTTTAAATCAAAACTCAAACAACTTTGAGCGATTTTCACAAATTCTTTTTCAAGCAAAGGTACAAAACATTTGCTCATAGCTGTTTTAAACCTCTGAAGGAAACCTTCTGCCAATTCGTTTGGCATTTGACATAAATTCGCCAAGTCGGCCAAAGTAACTTCAGATTCAGTTTTATAAAACTGAGCGTGGAACAATTGTTCTAATTGTTGCCATGTTTGGACAGAATTTACTGGCAAATTAATGAACCATGAGAAAGCTACTTCTGTTAACGAACTAGGGAACAGTCTCATTTTGTGATAATCAGTTACTTCATCACATTGCAGTGTGAATCGCCCTATATGTTCCAGAGTGGAAACTTCTCCCAGACCTGTAAATAATGAAAACTCTTGTACTTTGTACCCTCTAGGCCACGGATATGCTTGATCTATCCAATCAGGATATGGCTTTATGTAAGTCGGCCTAATAAAAGGACGTATCCCAAAAGCCATTTGATCGTGTACTATCTCCGTAATTTAATTCCTCAACACAACGTTGGGATCATATGGAACTCCTACAGGTTGATTTATTGGTGGAATTACTTGGGGTCGAATGTTTGGTCCTTGGTTTGTGGCAAAAATGCAGTTATTCAAACCATTATTATCGTTAGCATGAGTATTTCATCCATCATTAGCACGCTGGGTGTTCTGTCCATTGGTTTGGACATTGTCTCTTTCATTTAGGTTACCTCCTAGGTTTGATACTCCATTACCACTATTCAAATTTGTCATTCTACTACCCCCTGATTTGAAGTAGATGGTCCAAAAGGTGGTTCTATTCCTTGATTAGGACCCAAGACCAGGGAATTATGTCCCAAAATCATCCTGGCTTGAAAATGATTCCATATACTTAGCATAACTGGTTGACAAATTTGGCCTACCAACTTATTCATGATTTCATTCAAAGTGTTTAGTTGTTTGGCCATGTTGTCATAGTGTACTTTTCCATTTTGAGTAAACTTTTCCATATTATGAACATTTCGTAAATTTACCTGTTCAACGACATCTTATGTGAGTTCACCAAGCAATGCACGCATGGTTCGAGGACTCAATTCTGTCATCGGCTCATAACTACTTTGACTATGTTCCTCTGTTCGTGGAGTACTTTGCTGCTCCTCATATCGTTCGATCACATACTAGACTATTCGTTGGCTTGCTGGCTCCTTATCAGAGTTTTTATGAGGCATATTGCTTCACTTTTCGTATCTTCAAACACCAAAGGGTCCCACTGGATGTGCCAGATTGTTTCGCGTGGAAATTGAGTCCCGCTAGCAATTAAAAGAAGGTTAGATGATTGTGTAAGGAACAACAACCTCTCAAGATAAAGTCCCAATGATGGGTACTTTATTTATGAAGATTACAATTCACAAGAAGCGAAATGCATCCAAGGGATAGGGGCACAAGCACACTGAATTTGTAAAGTAATTGAAAGTTAACAAGAAGAACTAAAAGAAATGAAATTACATAATTCTTTGTTTGAGAGTGATTTGATTCGATCCCTTCTTCTATGTTCTCTTTTCTCTTTTATACTCCTTTGGCAGTTCTTCTTTTAGAACATTTGAAAACTACGCACTGCCCTATAACTACCTATTTTCTCCATAATGGATGAGTTGTAAAGAAATTCTCGTCTTTAACTGCTGCCATCCATCATTTAACTGCTTGCAACCAAGATTCTTGAATCGTGGACTGTGATAAGATTACCCATTAACTGTTTCAATAACCGTTGCTTTAAATAATCAACAAGACACTATACTCGCCCAGATCTTGGGCGTCTCGCAGGCTTGAGCGATGATGGGCCTCCGCTACAGAACTCCGTCTTGTGTTCTTACTTGGTCTCATTTGGGCCCATCCTTCGGATCTCCTAACTAGGCTTCATTCTTTGGACCATTTTAATTGGGCCTCATTTTTGTACGTCAACAGAATGATCTTCATTAAATTTATTCGAATTCACATAAAAATATAATTGTTTGAATTAACTGAGTATGATTAATTTGAACTTGAGAGAAGTAAATCAATTAATTTAGAATAATTCGACTCAGCAGAAGTAATTACTTTTATAAAAATCAGTTATTGAGATTAAGAGAATATTTATGCCGAACTCGTGAATCCTAGCACTTAAACTATCATATAAAACATTTACTTACAGGGTGCTAATTGTGTTAGCATATTGAAAATAAAATCACCAAAAGAAAAGAATCACGATTAATTATCTTTAATTGAATTGAAGTTAGGAATTGTTGAACCAATGGTTAGACAGTAGGTCACATGGAAATGATAATTCAGACTCCTAGGTCCACTTAATTACTTGTTTAAGATATAGCACACTTGCAATACAAAATATACAAAACAAATTTTTGGCGCCATTTGTCACATACTATTTTTATTTAATATTGAATTAAATTATTTCTAGCAACTTGTCTTTCTTTTTCTCGTTGACAAAAAATGACAAAAAATGAAGAGAAGCAAGAGAACAGAAATAATATGCAATGACTAATCTCAAAATTGTTGACAAGACATGTTTGTGAGAGATTTCTTCTCCATTCAACAATTTCACATGACGAGATATAATTTATTTGGCGAATGTTGGAATGTATAAATTAGTTAGTTTATCTATTAGATATACAATGCAATTAACTTATCAGTTGGTAATGTAAATATTCCATAAGGCTTTGAGCTTATCGGCCAGCTGCAGGCTCGACAATTGCACATGGATAGGTACACCATCATCCTTTCTGTTATAGTTTGTTAGGATTAACTTTTACCCTTTTTACCCCCTCTTTTCTCCTTTATATCTTCACTTGTATTGATGATAATAACAAGATGAATAAATTGGTTCAAAGATAATCGATCAGTTTCTTCCATCATCTTACCCTTTTTACCCCCTCTTCTCTCCTATATATCTTCACTTATATTGATGATAATAACAAGATGAATAAACTGGTTCAAAGATAATCGATCAGTTTCTTCCATCATCTTCTTCATCAGCTGCTTGGTTTTCTTTCTATCATAGCCATTCAGCTGTAAAGTCTTACATGGTATCAGAGCCATGACCACCATTGTCGAAATGAATTCCAGTGGCATTGAACACACAATCCGTATTCAAGCTTCTGATCTTTCTGATCTCTACAGGCTAGAAAACCTAGATAATCCAGGAGCTATTTTAGTAACAGAGTTACTAACCACATATAATTATCCTACCTGGTCAAGAGCACTTCAAGCTAAAAATAAGCTTGGTTTTATCAATGAGACTCTACCTAGACCTGAACCAAGCAGTACCTCCTTCGTTCCATGGGAAATGTGTAATGACATGGTGGTTTCATGGATTCAAAATGCCATATCTCTTTCTCTTAGATCCAGTATTGCATTCATGGATGAGGCAAGTGAGATATGGACAGAACTTAAGGATCGATTTTCTCAACAAATTGGACCCATAATATATGAGCTGAAGAAGGCACTGGCTAATCTGGAACAAGAAAGAGACTCTGTAAGTATCTACTATGGTAAGCTAAAAACCATATGGGATGAATTGGTAGTCTATGATCCCATCACTGAATGTAGTTGTGGACAGTTGAAGGTGTTGGTGGATAGGTACCAACGTGACTGTGTGATTAAGTTCTTAATGGGGCTAAATGAAGTTTATGACAACACAAGGGCTCAAATGATGATGCTTGACCCTCTTCCACCAGTGAATAAGGTATTCTCTTACAAACAGTAGCAGGAAAGACAGAGGCAAATTACATTTGCTGTTGTGAACAATGAAGCCATTGCAATGGCAACTAGGAAATCCTATGGAGATAATAGAAAAAAGGACAGACCCTATTACACACATTGTAAGATCCCTGGACATAACTTGGATAATTGCTTTAAGGCAGGTAATACTGAGCCTCCTTTTTGCACACACTGCAATATGATAGGGCGCACTATGGAGAAGTGTTTCAAGCTACACGGTTCCTCCAATTCATAAGTTACACAAAGTTCAAATGAGAGATGGGAGCTTTGCAAATCAGTCAAGTACAACGGATGAAGAAAATGAGAGGCCAGTTTCTCTAACCAAGGAAGAATATCAAGAGTTCCTTGCCTTGCTTCGACCTAAGGATAACTCACAGGCCAATCATTCTATCCATCATGTGCAGACTTTTGATCACTAAAAAACTAATCCCCAATCTGACCTATCTGGTACAACCACTTGTTTATTGCTGTACCCACACCCTCTCAGAATTCTGCAGGTATCCATGGATTATTGATACTGGTACAACATATCATATTATCTGTAACACCAGTTACTTCACCTCCATTAAAGTAAGAACCTCTGTCTCAGTAAAACTACCTACTGGGGAGATGGTTCCAGCTACCTATTCTGGAGTAGTGTAGGTCATAGAGTCTATAATCATCAAGGATGTGCTATATGTCCCCAATTTCCACTTTAATTTACCGTCTGTCAAAAAGCTAACACAACAAATTCCTTGTTGCCTGATATTCATATCTAATGCATGTTTTGTGCAGGACCTTTTGTCTTGGAGGACGATTGGGAAGGGTAAAGTATAGAACGGCCTATATCGACTCAATCTAAGCAAAGTTCTACCCACAACCTTAGTAACTACCCTATCAGTCATTAATCATAGACAACCTCTTTCAACAGCTTCTGTTACCAATTCTGATGTTCAGCCACACTTATGGCATTATTATTTAGGGTACTTATCTGATTCTAGAATGAAACTTATTTCCGATACTTCTGTTATTTCTCATTTAAAGAATGTTGATAAGGTTCCATGCTTTATTTGTCCATTGGCAAAACAACACAAGAATCCTTTTCCCATAAGCTCACATAAAACTAAACTAATCTTTGATGTGATCCATTGTGACATTGGGGGTCCTTGCCCCATAACAGCCCATGATGGATCCAAGTATTTTCTTTTGATAGTGGATGATTTTTCACGAGCTAATTGGGTATATTTTCTTAAAAGAAAATTTGATGTTGATCATTTAATCAAAGCATTTATTCAAATGGTAGAAAATCAGTTTCAAATTTCAGTTAAAATTCTGAGGAGTGATAATGGACATAAATTTAAACTAACAGACTTTTATAACTTAAAGAGGATCATCCATCAGAGGAGTTATGTTGAGACCCCTCAACAAAAAGGTATAGTTGAAAGGAAGCACCAGCATTTAATGAATGTAGCAAGAGCCTTGAATTATGAGTCAGGCCTACCTTTGTTTTACTGGAATGAATTCATTCTCACAGCAAAATACCTGATAAATAGAGTCCCCACACCATTGCTACAAAACAAATCACCCTTTGAAGTGTTATTACAGTGCAAACCAACATACTCACACCTTAGAATTTTTGGATGCCTTTGCTATGCCTCTACATTAGCACATGGGAGAAGGAAATTTGATCTTAGAGAGAGAGACAGTCTATATTCTTTGGGGTATCCCTTTAGGGTGAAGGGATACAGATGGATTTACAGACAAAAACCATATTCATATCTAGGGATATAACATTCCATGAAACTCTTTTTCCTTATAAACAATCTGAAAAACCCATTGAAGATTCTGAATTTGTCTTCACCAAACCCCTTCTTGACAGTGCCATTTCTATTCATGAATCAACATCAGATACATTGCCTGAATCCTCTAGAATAAATACACCTGATCATAACACTACCAGTAATTCCAATAGACCTGCACCTGATGATGTTCCTCAAATACCACCTGCCACATTACCTATCATTCGAAAATCTACAAGAGTCAAAAAGGCTCTCCAATACTTGCAAAACTTTCACTGTCATCAGGCTGCATCAACTCAACAATGCCCATCTTTTCCCAAGACAAGGTCTCCAGCATTTGCAGGTAAAGCTTTTTTACTCTCTAACACTATTTCTTATCATAAGCTATCACCTCAGTTTAAAGCTTTTTCAACCTCCATTTGCACTCACTTTGAACCTTATACTTACCATCAAACTGTGAATGATCCTAATTGGTGCAAGGCAATGAATTCAGAGATAGAGGCCCTTGAGTTAAATAAAATATGGACTCTCAATGATCTTCCACCAGGTAAAATAGTAATTGGATGCAAATGGGTATACAAGCTGAAGTTTAACTCAGATGGAAGTGTTGAAAGGTACAGAGCGAGGCTAGTAGCCAAGGGTATAACCAAAGGGAAGGAATAGATTATAATGAAACGTTTTCACCTGTTGCAAAACCTGTAACAGTTTGATGTTTGTTGGCAATAGCAGCAGTTCAAAATTGGCACTTGAAGCAATTTGATGTGAGCAATGCTTTCTTACATGGAGTGCTACATGAAGAGGCATATATGCAAAAGCCTCCAGGATGTACAAAAGGAACTCCTAACTAAGTTTGCAAGCTCTTAAAAAGCATCTATGGCCTGAAGCAAGCTTCAAGGCAGTGGTATTCTACATTCTCTACAGCACTTATAAAGTTTGACTTCTCTCAATCAAAGGCTGATTATAGCCTTTTCACCATGACCACCAATCATTCTTTTACAGCTCTATTTGTCTATGTAGATGATATTGTGATGTCTGGATCCAATTTGAGACAAATAGATAGAGTTCAGAAGTTCCTCGGTAGCAGATTCAAAATTAAGGCATTGGGTTACTTAAAGTATTTCCTTACCATGGAGGTTGCAAGATCAAGTAAGGGAATTGTGATATCCCAACGCAAATATACTTTAGATTTGTTGGCTGACGCAGGGCTACTTGGTGCTAAACCAGTGAGGGTACCTATGGATCAGAACTTGAAGTTGGGAAATGACACAGGAAATGCTCTACCTGATACCACAATTTACAGAAAACTGATTGGGAAATTGATGTACTTATCCCTAACTAGGCTTGATATATGTTACGCTACTCAGAAGCTCAGTTAATACATGGAAGCACCATCTTACACACATCTCACTGCAGTTAACAAAGTAATCAAATATCTGAAGCTTGCTCCAAGACAAGGTATACTATTTTCCT
The DNA here is from genome assembly GCA_903798235.1 of Fraxinus ornus. Classification (NCBI taxonomy): domain Eukaryota; kingdom Viridiplantae; phylum Streptophyta; class Magnoliopsida; order Lamiales; family Oleaceae; genus Fraxinus; species Fraxinus ornus. The sequence goes on from CAIGRF010247453.1 coordinate 24,308, forward strand.
CTTCATCCTCATTGATCCTTCGAGCATTTTGTGACTCTGACTAGGCAGCATGCCCTGATTCTTGAAGATCAGTCACTGGTTATTGTATCTTCCTTGGGGATTTCTTGATCTCATGGAAGTCCAAGAAACAAATTGTGGTATCTCATTCTTCTGCTGAAGTAGAATACAGGTCAATGGCTAGTACTTGTTGTGAAATCACAGGGTTAAAATATATTCTGAAGGATCTCTAGACCATCACTTTCAACCAATCACCTTGCATTGTGACAACCAAGCTGCTCTGCACATTGCTTCCAACCCGGTATTTCATGAAAGGACTAAGCATATTGAGCTAAACTGTCACTTAATCAGAGATCAGATTGAGGCTGGACATATTTCTACATCTTACATTCACTACAACAAAAAGGGCCTTTAAAAGACAACATTTGGCGATAAATATTGCTAAAAGGTCTTTTGGCAACATTTTATTAAGTAAATGTTGTCAATGGTTAATATAAATGAGTTTTGTCAAATGTTGTGAAAAATAAGACTTTTAGCAACGTTTGTCAAACGCTGCGAAAAATAAAACTTTTAGCAACGTTTGTCAAACGTTGCGAAAAGTCTCACTAGCTTAACTTTTTGCAACGTTTATTTGGTATACGTTGCTAATAACGTTTTTTAAAATATATATAAAGGAAAGAAAAACAATCTGCATTACCTTCACTCTTCAAATCCCATCTCCACCCTCATGTCCCCCGTCTCCACTCTCATCTCTCCCGTCTCCCACTTCCTAGTCTCCCGGCAGCAGAATAGGCCTGGCCATAAGTCACACCTGGCACGGAACGGACACCCTATCTCCTGCTCCACGTCCACCCTTCATCTCTCGACTTTCGATCTCTTCCACACCACACACAGTCACACCACAGACCTGTTTTGAGCTCCGCCCAACTCCAGTCTCCAAGTACAACTTCCAAGCTCCGCTACAGCGCTGCTCCGATGTAAGTAGGTAATTTATTGTATTGACTACAGACTGTGCAATTTGTGATTTGTCCACAGTTTCATTTTCTAAGTGCATTTTTTCCAGTGTTAATCTAATGTTTTGAACTGCATTTAGGGATTGATAGTTAGGGATTGATAATTAGGGTTTTTAGGGATTGAGGGATTTTGATTGTAGCTTGTTATTTAGAGATTGATCATTGTCATTGATATTCAGGGATTTTAGATTTAGGGATGGATTGGAACTTGCACATAAAAGTGACCAGCTTGTTTCTTTTTCCTTTTGCTATTGATTTAAAGTTTACTAAGTGGAATGTAATTCTCAGACCCTTCAACGAGTTTTTTTTATGCTGATAGGCTTCTTTGATACTGCTGGAATATTTGTTGTTTGAGCTGGAAAATTGATAATGGCAAAAATATTTCCTATCCCTGCCCATTTGTAAGTTTGTTAGGATCTTTGTAGTTGCATTTAGTTTTTGGAAAATGGAAGGGAAGGGGGAGTTAAACCACCGTTATATTCTACAAAGAACACTTGTAACTTATTGAGCACTTGCTAAATTCAAAACTTGGCATTTTTCACTTGCTTTCTATCCTTCCCCTAATCAACCTTACCCCCAACTGGACGTGGAAATGATAATTATCCCTGTAAATTATCAAATGTTAAAGATGACCTTTATGGTGTTTTGCTCGAGGTCTTCTCTCGTCTGAATCAGTGCCTTCCTCGCGTAGGTTATTTGCCTCGGTCCTATGGAAGTTCCTAGCAGAACATTTGAGTAAATTTATGATGCTATTGAAGGAGTGTAGATTTTTATGGCTGATGGGTTTAAAACTATTAAACTTGGTGTTACAGATTGGCTGAAAAAGGTTGATGACTTAAAGAAACAGGCATACGAAGTTTTAGAAAGTGAAACAAATTCTGAAATGCAGTGCCTATCCTTTATATGTCCAAATAAGAAGGAGAGTAGTTTATGTGTTCCGTTTATGATCGAGTTTTTCCCTTATCATTTTATTTCATTTTGAAGCTCCTTTTTATTTAAGTGGTGTTGTATCACATTCTAATATTCAAGTGTATGGATTCAAAAGTTTGTAATGAAATTATCAATTTTTACGCAATTCCAAAATTTGTTCTAAGATGCATTTTCAATTTGGTCAATCTATTTGCATAAATTGTTGTTGTTAATAAAAAAAAAAAAACCACCCTATGGTAATGTTTGGTTGCGAAAGACAATCTTTCTCAACGTTTGTCAAACGTTGCCATAGATAGCGAAAGACAGTATTTTGCAACTTTTGCCAAACGTTGCCGTAGATAGATACGACAACGTTTTTTAAACATTGCCGAAAGTAAATTAGTTAGCTTATCTATTAGATATACAATGCAATTAACTTATCAGCTGGTAATGTAAATATTCCATAAGGCTTTTAGCTTATCAGCCAGCTACTGGCTCGACAATTGCACATGGATAGGTGCACCATCATCCTTTTTGTTATAGTTTGTTAGGAGTAGCTTTTACCCTTTTTACCCCCTCTTCTCTCCTATATATCTTCATTTGTATTGATGATAATAACAAGATGAATATACTGGTTCAAAGATAATCGATCAGTTTCTTCCATCATCTTCTTCATCAACTGCTTGGTTTTCTTTCTATCATTACCATTCAGCTGCAACTGCTACACCCATCTCATCCTCCGAGTAGACCATTACGATTTTTACAGATAAATTTGCTCAATTCACTTAGTACCAAAAAGCATTGAAGAATTCATCTCAATCTATCTCTGTCATTGCTGAGATAGGTAAACCCGATACATTTCTTCTTTCCTCTTCCTCAAAATAGGTCATTGATCCTAGTGCCACAGATCATATGACAAGTAATCCTAGTCTCTTCTCCACTTTCAATCACATACATCTCCTTCCACCGTTACTTTAGCTGATGGATCTACTTCTTCTGTTCTTGGTTCTGGCACTATTAATCCAACTCCATTAATTTCTTTATGTTCTGTCTTAAGTCTACGACAATTTTCTTTCAATTAATGTATGTGAACAAAATTACTTGGACCCTGAACTGTTGTATTTCATTTTTTTTTTCTGATTATTGTCTTTTTCAGGATCTTATGATGAAGAGGATTATTGGTAAGGACATGAATCAGGTAGTCTCTATATTCTGGATACCCAAGTGCCCAAATTGATTGTGTGTTCCAGTGTCTTAACTCCTTTTGAAGCACATTATCGATTGGGACATCCATCTTTATCTTTGTTGAAGAAATTAAGTCCTCAATTTCAAAATGTATCATCTTTAGATTTTGAGCCTTGTCAGTTTGCAAAACATCATCATCTGTCATCAGTTCTTCAAGTCAATAAGAGAGCTCATTTTCCTTTGAGTTAGTTCATTCAAATGTTTAAGATCTTTGTCCTATTGTGTCCAAAACAAGCTTTCAGCATTTTGTTACCTTTGTTGATGATTTCTCTCGTGTGACTTGTCTGTATTTAATGAAGAATCGTTTTGAATTATTTTCTCATTTTAGTGCCTTTTGTGCTGAAATTAAAACACAGTTTAATATTTCTGTGCACATATTGAGAAGTGATAATGTCAAAGAATAATTTTTCGATTCTTCTCGGACTCACATACTTGAGAATGGTACACCAATCCTCGTGTGTTGACATACCCTCTCAGAATGGTGTGGCTGAAAAAAAATAGACATCTGCTTGAGACAGCAAGGACACTCATGTTCCAAATGCATGTTCCTAAGCAGTTTTGGGCTTATGCGGTCTCCACAGCTTGTTTCTTAATTAATCAAATGCCTTCATCTGTTCTTCATGGTGAGACTCCTTATAGTGTCATTTTCCCTTCTAAACCATTTTTTTCTTTTGAACCTAGAATCTTTGGTAGTACTTGTTATGCTCATGATGTTCATCCCTAGGTAACTAAATTAGATCCTAAATCTTTAAAATGTGTTTTCTTGGGTTACTCTCGCCTAAAAAAAGGGTATCGATGCTACTGTCAGAGTCTTAACAAGTATCTTGTGTCTGCTGATGTTACCTTTCTGGAAAATATTCCTTTCTTTCCCATTTCTTATACTTCTTTCAATCAGGGAGAGGATGATGATCTGTTAGTTTATCGTATCACTCATTAGTCAACTAATATTGCTTCTATACCTGTTGATCGCAAACCATCACTACTATCTATTCACCAGGTTTATTCCAGACAACGTGACCCTCATTATGCATGTTCATCACATGTCTCTTCTTCAGCATCAGATCTAGTGTCCCGTGATCTTGATCTACTTATTGCTCTTTGCAAAGGTAAATGTCAGAGCACTTATCCTATTTCATCTTTTGTTTCTTATGATCACTTGTCTTCTTCTTCTTGTTCTTTTGTTGCCTCCCTTGACTCTATGACTCTTTTGAAAACTGTTCATGAAGCCTCATTCCATCCTGGTTAGAGTGGTGCTATGATAGAGGAGCTGAATGCTTTAGATGCTAATGGTACTTGGGATTTAGTGAACGTACTTGAAGGGAAAAAGGCTATTGGATGTAAGCGGGTGTTTGCAGTCAAAGTCAATTATGATGGATCATTGGCTAGGCTTAAAGCTCGTCTGGTAGCTAAAGGCTATGCTCAGACTTATGGTGTAGATTATTTTGACACTTTCTCTCATGTTGCCAAATTAACGTCTGTTTGCTTATTCATTTTATAGAAGCTACTCATAATTGGCCTTTATATCAATTGGACATAAAAAATTCCTTCTTACATGGTGATCTCCAGGAGGAAGTTTATATGGAGCAACCACTAGGGTTTGTTGCTCAGAGAGAGCATGAAAAAGTGTGTCATCTCTGAAAGTCCTCATATGGTTTAAAACAGAGTCCACAGGCTTAGTTTGGAAAATTAAGTCAGGCAATGGAAAAGTTTGGAATGTAAAAGAGCAAGTCTGACCACTCAGTCTTCTACAAACAGTCTGAATCCAGCATTATTCTCGTCATTGTGTACGTTGATGATATTGTTATTACTGGCAGTGATATTATGGGGATTTTATCTCTAAAGTCATTTTTTCACACCTAATTTCAGTTGAAGTATATCTTGGGAATTGAGGTGATAAGAAGCAAGCAATGCATCTTCTTATCTCAAAGAAAACATGTGCTTGACTTATTAACTGAGATAGGAAAGCTGGGAGCTAAGCCAAGCAGTGCTCCAATGCTTCCTAATTTGCAACTTATCAAAGATGGTAACTTATTTGAAGATCCTGAAAAGTATAGAAGATTGGTTGGGAAATTGAACTATCTTACAGTAACTCGTCCTGATATTGCATATTCTGTTACTATTGTAAGTCAATTCATGTCTTCCCCAACAGTTCACCATTGGGCAACTTTAGAACATATCCTATGTTATTTAAAGGGAGCTCATGGACGTGGGATTCTGTACAGAAATCATGGACATACTCATATCAAATGCTTCTCAGATGCAGATTGGGTAGGTTCTAAGATTGATCGAAGCTCCACTACTAGCTACTGTGTTTTTGTTGAAGGAAATTTGATCTCATGGAAAAGTAAGAAGCAAAATGTTGTGTCCCGATCTAGTGCAGAATCAGAATATAGATCTATGGCACAGTTTGTGTGTGAGATAATGTAGATATAGAAGCTCTTAATTGAAGTCGGTCTCAAGGCTTCAATACTAATAAAGTTATGGTGTGACAATCAAGTTGTTCTTCATATTGCTTCTAATCCAGTGTTTCATTAATGAACTAAGCATATTGAGATTGACTGTCATTTTATTCGTGAAAAGATGCAAAGAAACTTGATCTCTCTAGGATATGTGAAAACTAGAGAACAACTAGGAGATATTTTTATAAAGGTTCTAAATGGAATTCGGGTTGATTATATTTGTAACAAGCTGGGCATGAGTAATATCTATGCTCCAGCTTGAGGAAAAATGTTAAAAAGTGTAAATAAATTATATGCTTAATTATATGGATTCCTAATTAGTATAGGATTCCTAATTAGCCCATGTTTGGTCTGGATTAAAATCAAAGTCAAACAATCAATATTACCCACATCTTTCATGGGTCCCACAACTTTTCAACCACACATTTCAAAAACTTTTATCACAATCTATTAAAAATCTAGTTTTAATCCTTACTAAACACTCTTTTCGTATATTTTCCTAATATAGTTTTCTCAATATGTAATATATGTGTATCGTTCATATGAATAAAATCAAGACATTATTTTCTTTCTTTATTTCAGGGCATCATCTTTGTAAGTGTCTAAGGTTGCCCTTCTTTAGGGTGCTCTTCACGTCTTCTTTCGAAATGGACTAGTTTCTTGCATGGGGGTGGCTTTCTCCATAGTGGATGATTCATCCATGAAAGATATTATCTTAGTAGGTATCCGTGGTGGGCCCTCTATTAAGGTGTTTTTTTCCTCTCCTTTTGATGTGGACATCCTTGTATGGGGTTGGCACATCCGTGTCAAGGACTTATTTCAGGTGGATGGTTTATCCATGAAAGATATCTTCTTCAAGGTATCCGAAGTTGGCCATCTGTTGAGGTGCTTGTCAACTCTACTTTCGAAGTGGACATCTTGCATGGGATTAGCGCATCCATGTCAAGGACTTCTTCTATGTTAGATAGTTCACCCATGGAAGATATCATCTTCGTAGGTATACAAGGTCAGCCCTCTGTTGAGGTACTTTTCACTTCTCCTTTCCAAGTGGACATCCTTGTATGGGACTAGCTCATCCATGTTATGATATTCTTCCATTGGTGGATGGTTCATCCAAGGAAGGCATCATCTTCGTAAGCATCCAAGGTTGGTCCTTTGGTGAGGTGTTTCTCACCTCTCTTTTCAAAGTGGACATCATTACATGGGGTCCGTGTATCCCTGTTAAGGGTTTTTTACACTGTGGATGGTTCATCTATGGAAAAAATTGTCTTCATAGGTATTCAAGGTGGGCCTTCTATTAAGGTACTTATCACCTCTCTTTTCGAAGTAGACATCCTTGCATGGGTTAGCTCATCCATGTTAAGGGCTACCTCCATGGTGAATATTTCACCCATAGGAGGATAATGAAGCCTTGTATTACTGAATCACGTGCATAGCCAAGGATAAGGCCTTTATATGACTGAGGCAATGATGTATAGGTAAGAATGGGCATTGTATGATAGAATCGTTGACTGAGGCAATGATGTATGAGGTTTTTCCATGGTCGAGGAACATATTCAACTTTGCATGGCCGAAGCGCTGATGCATAGATAAGGATGAGGCCTTACATGGTCGAGGTGTATAGATAAAAAAAATATGTCCTTGTATAGCTGAAGTGTTGCTATAAGGCAAGGATGATGCATTGTATAGCCAAGATGTTGCATGCATAGGTGGAATGAAGCTTGCAGGCCGATACACTGTATGCATAGATGGGATGATGCCTTGCATAGCCGAAATGTATAAGCAATGATGGGGCTTTACATGGTTGAAGAGTCGACACTTATATGAGGATAATGCCTTGTATGGTCAAGGTGCATCACAAGCTGGATGAGACCTTGTATAGTTGAGGAACAGATACATAAGCTAGGATGAGACCTTGTATGGCTATAGTGCTAATGCATAGGCAAGGATGAAGCCTTGTAGGCCAAGGTAGATAGGCAAATATGACGTCTTGCATGGATGAAACACTGATGCATAGGTAAGAATGAGGTATTGCATGGCCTTGAAAAGTTGGAGTCTCATTGTGCATAGGCAAAGTGAGGCCTCATCATTCATCAAATATGACCCTTTTTTCCTCACTTCTTTAGAGGTTGTTCCCTTCAAGGCCTCTTTTTCAAAGGTCTCCATTTTTTCAGGGATTATTCCATTCATGACCTCTTCTTCAGAGGCCTCCCGTTTTTCAGGGGTTGTTCTATTCATGACCTCTTTCTCAAATGTCTCCCATTTTTCAAGGTTTTTTCATTCATGGCCTCTTCTCCAGGTGCTTACCTTTTTCAAAGGCTGTTTTATTCATGACCTCTTTTTTAGAGGCCTTCCATTTTTCAGAAGTTTTTTCATCCATGGCCTCTTCTCCAGAGGCCTTTTTTTTTCAAGGATTGTTCTATTCATGACCTCTTCTTTAGAGACCTCCCTATTTTCAGGGGTTTTTCATTCATAGCCTACTTTAGAGGCTTTCGATTTTTAAGGGGTCTTCCCTTTTTTAGAGGCGTCTACCACCTCAACATCTTTTCTTTGTTCAAGGGTCTACTCTTCTATTGGTCATTGATCATTTCAGTGTCAAGTAACACCATGTTAATATTACGTGGCCCAGTCATCCTTAGGGAGCTGAGATAGCACTCCCTAGACCACATCTAGTCACCTCTAGCAGTTGTAATGCCATGTTCCATGGAGAACTTCATGCATAGGTAATGTATAAATGTGACAGCTTATAGTACCTTCGGTGCATGTATTCCTAAGACTCCATGGTAGGCTAACTTGTTATCTACTACGTAGAACTTGTTGCATTTTTTCTATCGCAAGTGTACAATATCGTAACAAGTAATATAGTGGATCTTTGAATCCGGATTATCATTTCCACGAGAACTATACTTTATACCTTAATTAAAATTTTCTAACTCATAGTTGATGAAAGTAGACAAAGATTCATATGTTGATATGAATTTTTTACAGATTTGTTGAGATTTCAAATAATGGATGGAAATTGGGGACGGACAATTTCACATATTGACCACCTTTAAGTCCTAAGTCAAGATTCAAGATCCTAATGTAGTGTTCGATCAAATTCTTCTATGGTATTCAATTTACCCCTCTCGAGTTCTCATTGAACCTATTTTACTATCTCAATCCCATATGTCTATGCAAATCTACCTTAGTTAAACAAAATTTTAGTTCTAAGAATTCATGTATGATTGCAATATTTAGTATATGCATCTCTACATGTTATACTAAATTACCGGATTTTACTACATGGTCTAAATCTCAAACTCACATCTCGATTCGTAAAAGATTCACAAAGTCATCAAATTAGTGATCAAGTAATTTAATACATTAAACTCATAGTAAAATCAACACATGAACGATAAAATACCAAGAACCTTGAATAAAAGACATAAAGGTTTTCAAGTAGATTACATCGTTCGCCCTAATTTAAAGTTTAGCTACTCATAATAAATAAAGAAGCAAAACAAAGAGTTGATATCGGGTACATCACCGGATTCAAAATATAGATGTAGAAAAAGAAATAAAGCTTGCACCAAGATCTTATTCTTCTTCCAATCATTGTTTCAAAGTTTGAATTTCTTGATGTTTTCCTCCCTTTGAGTTGTGCTATTAATATCTATTTGTATCTTTGTTTTCTCAATATGTGGAACCCCTTAAAATTTCCTCCTTTCTTCTATTTATACTCCCCTACATGGTTTTTCAAAAATTAGAATTTTTCCTGGGCTTTTCGCGGCCCAAATAGCATAAACCTAAAATTTGCGGTGCAGCGCCTAGGCGTCGCGATAACCTTTGAAGTAGCACCAAAGCACTGTGGTTACAGAACATGGGCATTGCATTGCTGAAAATAAGCAGCCCTGCAGCACCTGGGCACTAGTCACTCTTCGAAACTCTACGTCTGCTTCAGTATTTTTGTCATAAGTTTCTTCCCGATATCCGATTAAGACGATTCAAAATGCATTGTAAATTTAATGCAAAGGGATACACCTTTGCTAGAAATAGCTCTTTTTCAATTCAAACGTTTACTAGGCCAAAAAGGTATCTAAATCTCCAACTAAAAATCTAGACATCCTTGTGTGTTTAAAAACTGATTTGTGAAAATATATTGCCATATTTTCACTCCTTTTGACCTTTAGTTGTATCCATTTGACACATAGCATTCTTGAATCTTCATCGTGAGTTTCGACACAACTTTTGAGTATTTACACTTTAGCCCCCAAACTTTGGATCTTGCCCTTTTTCGCCAATTTGCTTTCAATTTCACTTTCATTCATTGATTTTCACTTAATAACACATTATATAATAAATTAGGCTATAATTACATTAAAAGAATTATGAAATGTCAATATTTTAGAGCTAGAATAAGTGTATAAATATACTTATTAGAACTCCATGAAGTGGCGGCTATTAGATGAGATGTTTTTTTTTTTAAATCCAAAATAGGGTTTTAATGTTAAGGCCTCCCTTTAGGATGGAGAATGCTGCCCTATCGGTGACCTTCTCGCAATATATTATTTGATCGATGAAATGGGCTAAGTAGCTCTTTAGCGTTTCACTAGCTACTTGCCTCATGTTTTGGAAGCGTTGAATGGGAACTTCTCCATCCCTTTTGGATAGGTACTGATTCAAGAATACCTTTTTAAGGTTAGACTAACTCCTGATACTCCTCGGATGAATTCTATTATACCACTTCTTGGCCACTCCACCAAGAGTTAAGTGGAAGACTATGCACTTTAAAGCTGGTGTAGCATCTCTCAAACTCATATGAGTCTTGTAGATGCTGAGGTGCTCTTCTAGGTCACCTTTTCCTTTGTATATAGGAACCTTTGGAAGCATGAAGTGGCTAGGCTTAGGGGCACATTGGAGTTCATGGGAGAAATGAAGGGTACGGCTATATGGTCCATCAGAGCCCTTGTCGGCTTAATATAAAGGTGGTTAAGATGTCTTTACTTGCTCTCATGTGGCCTTTGCTAACCTTCTCTCTCGCTTATTTCTAGGTGGGGGTCATTTTGAGGTCTTTGCATTTGCTCATGAGGTCTTGCCATGGGAGGTAGCTTTTAGGTCTATCTTTAGTGGTAGGGAAGGCGATCGTGCACGTTCTGACTGTCAAGTCAATCGATATATAAATGAATATGTATGGGACGTGCTAGAAACGTGAACCCCTAAGTGTTAAAGGTCGGATCCGAGAGGGTATGAAGTGGATATAAGTTGAGAGTAAACTCATCTTTTATAGTCTAAAGTTGCATTACCTTTAAAAGATATAATGTGTAAGCTTTTATAATAAAAGATGTGTGATATTGACCATTGGGTGGAAAGATATGTGGCCTCATCCTTATGGCCGATGTGTCATTTCCTAGGTGTCAATCTATCCATCATAGGTTGGGCGACAATTAATGCTTTTGAAAAAGTAGCAACCTTAGTGCCTAGATCTGACCTCTGATTCATAGATTGATTATTTGACCTTTTAGGCGCATGCTGTAGAGATGTCACATCAACAGTTGCGGGAACATCTTGTACAGAAGATCTCTTAAAGGAAGATGCGAAATGAGTGGTGCCTTTGGTAAGTGAGGTTGGTTGTAAACTCCTTTCCTACATCATATGTGGCACCTCACCTGGGCTATAGAGGTCAGTTTCTACATGGTACATCGACGAAAGTAATGCATCACATCAACTACCTTACATCTGGCATCACATTGGTCAAGTAGGAGGATGATATAGAGTGTGGGCATTGTTGACTTGCTAGTGGCTGCCACGTTGAGGTGATTGGGAGCCTTGTCAGAAAAAGCGTAACAACACCCTTTCACCTCATACTTCTTATTCCAATTTTTATTGCTATTATCAGAAAACAAACATAATGCTCCCTCCATCGTTTTTTTTTTTTTTTTTTTT
>CAIGRF010247469.1:11286-31307 GCA_903798235.1 Fraxinus ornus
ATTTATATAGTATAAATTTAATTTTATACTTATTATTAATTTTTCTTGTTGAAATCTTTTAAACATGAATACCTATTTGTTACTTGCTAATAATCTTGAATTAACAATATATAATATTTTTAATATAAAAAGAAAAACGATTACGGTAGAGTGTCCGAGAAGTGTTGATATCGACTTGTGTCCAACCACTTGCTAATAATTTTGAATTAACAATATATAATATTTTTAATATAAAAAAAAAAAAATGATTACGATAGAGTGTCCGAAAAGTGTCGGAATCGACTCATGTCGGACACGGACACGCTATTCTATTTAAAGTATCCGTGCTACAAAGTATAAGAGCGAGTAGGCATAAGTGTTCCAGCCACTACAATATTTTGCCATGGTAAGGATCTAAGGCTGATTGGATAACCAATTTCCACACAGAAATGGAACTTCCAGAGCCCAAATTCTTGATTTTATTGTACCTTTTACTTAAAAGAATGCTTAGTACGATCTATATTGATGTAGGCACATAAACAATGATTATCCGTAATGAAATATTATCTTGAAGAACTTACCACTGCATTATGCATATTTCCTGGAGAAGCCAAAATGAAAATATCCCTATGCATGGTAAAATAGTAATCAACTACAGCTAATAAGGACGCCTATCCTTTTATGCTAGGTCGTTCTTCTAACGAGGTAAGGCTTTTCCATCTTCCACCAGTGGAAACAAATCTCGTAAGGTTGATATCCTGGCTTCCCCACCGTACACCTAGAAAAAATTGCATCAATAAAGAACTTCAGAAAACTTTATAGCATGTTTGACTAGACTTAAAATGTTTACTCAAGTAAATAGTTACAATAACGCAAGAGCTAATTCAGAATCTGCATACAGTAATAGATCCAAACTTGTTTGGAAACAAGTAGCATTTACTTCTCTTTAAGCTGGGCCAAACGTGCCCTCAGGCCCCAATATGGCTGGCAAGTATTGAGCCGAATTTTCGCCTATTTAGAACCGAAATTTCTTCAAATCCCAAAGCTGCTAGCAGCAATCCAATTTCTTCAAGAGTCAATGACACCGTCCCTGATCAGTGCACTGGGAGTTTACAACCCTTCTTGCCAAATGAGTAGTCGATTCTTTGCTAGAGCCAGCCTTTCCCCTACCAAACTCACAAGCTGAACGAACAGCCACGTACTAGAAAGGTGCGAAAATAAAGAAGAGGGTTAACTAAAATAAAAGCAATCATTTCAATTCAAGTTTTATTGCAGACACAAATCGTTTTAGGAAGACGATCCAAAATAACAGTAAAAAATATTCTAATGGCTTGCTTGGTAAGGTCAACTGTAGAATAATGCATATTAAGTGCATGTTTGGTAGAATTTATAATCGCTTATAAGTTGCTCAAACTCTATTTTCATACACGCATTCCATAGGACCCACAACTTTTACCAAATTTTACCCACTTATTAGGCACACATTTCATAGGACTCACAACTTACAACCTAATAAAAGCTTTGCCAAACATGCTCTAGACACTTCCATTGCATTATACATTGGTTTTAGCAATGACACAGGTCAAAACCACATTTTTTTTGAAGCTATATATCTCGAAAGCACCTGGAGAGGTTAAAAACAGCAGAACTTTCATTGTCAAAATACATCAATTACAACATAAATGTTCAAGTGGAATGTTAATTATGTCCCTGAAGTATTGATCAATAAAACTGGGCATACCTTATCAAACAAGAGGTGGAGGACAACAAATTTGCAGGCTCCTTTTTTGTTTTCAGTATTGCAAGCCTCTTCAAGGCAATTAGTACTAACTTCACCACCTTGGGCAGGATATCTAAGGTGATTGACAAGTGCTTTTCCAAGAGCTCTGATATGAGGAACAAAAGTTAAAGCTTGAAAGTTGACTTTACAGCGTGACAGTTGATGTCTTTGGGCATGTTGTCAAACGCCAATCGATGAGAAAATGGTGCTATTGCAGCAATTCCATAAATGGTCAATACATGGGTAATACAATCACAGACTGCATTTGAAACTGGGGCTAAGAACTATTAAAGAGAGATCAACCTTCACTTCAGAAGTCAGCCAATGCCCACACAAAAATAATAATTTTTGTAAGGAAACTTAATGAAAGCAGCACAATTTCAAGCATTTCACAGAAGATTTTTGGGGGACAACCCTTTTCTTAAATCATATGAACTCAAATTGTTCATTTGACAAAATAAAATAAATATGTCCCTAGTGATTGTTTGGTAAGCATTATTGGACAAGACTAGAAAGTACAATAAAAAGATTTAGCTTCTTTATCTTCCTTATATTGTCCAATTCCCTCTACAAAATATAGCACTAAAGTCACCAATCATTTGAAGAATCAAAACATCTTCCAAGTATATACACTAATCAAAGTATACCAAAATCTTTGATGCAATCACTCTTAAGTAAATGGAACTGAGTCCTTGGTGGTGATTAAATCTTGCTAAAATTTTAAGTCAAAACCAACAATTAATTATAATCATACATTTCATGGGACCCACAATTTCTCAACCACACATTTCATCAACTTTTATCAAAATCTACAAAAAAGAAATACGATTTTTAGCTACATAGAACAGGGCTGAAGCTATTTGATGCTCTTTTTAGCCTCCGTTCGGAAAACATGTAAATAGTTTATAAATTGGTTAAAACTTCATTTTCAACCACATATTCCAGTAAACCCACAAGTACTCTCAACTTACTCGCTATTCATTTCTATCTATTTATAAAATAAATCAACTATTAATTCTTCCAAAAAAGAGGTTTAAAGGAAAAACAAGACACTTCTTCAACTTAAATTGCAAGAATTCTTAAAACAAATCTAGTTTACATGCAATTGCCTCCAGCAACATATCACTAATCACATAAGCTACAAAATTGCAATCAAAAGACCTCAGTAAATAAAGTGACTTTTGTAACTGATCTCGGCAGAAAAATATTCTCCAGCTAAAGGAAACTTTAAATTTTAGTCATTATAAAGCTGATTCTTCACCATTAAATATGTATATGTGTATTCTAGCTTAAAACAATACGCACAGTTTAATGGAAGAACCAAGTTGAACATTGAAAATTTCAACGGTCACTAACAGAGAGAAAATATTATCTTTTATATACCCACCTCTGCAGGACAGGCAAAACATTCTCTGTATACCAGTTTGCTGAAGCATGAATAGGTGCAGTTATGAATCTTGTTGCACTGACGCCCATAGCATAATATTCCCCTGTGCTCCAATAGAATTCTTAAGGCACCTCTTCGACTATTGATATATCATCTTTCAATCTATTAATGAAGTGATCTACATCAAAAAGATCCATGAAATTGCTGCAAACAGAACAGGCATTTGATCTTGTTATTACTTCAATTACCAAAAGGAAAAAATTTCTACATAAGTATGAGGAATTATGTACTCAATGATTAGGAGCTTGAATCTTTCCAAATGGGATTTACTTCCAGATGATGGACCACTAGAGTAGCATCCAAAATTTTCACAACCGCTAATGCATCACAAATCATGACAAAAGGATTCAAGAAAGGAACAAAATTGACTACTTAGAAACAAATATGGTTTCTATCCTCTGCTTGATAACTTAGAAAATGTTAATAGGAAAATTTACAAAACCACTCCCATTCTCTGCTGATATAGTCCTCCGTCAAGGAACACCTGAATATATCCTTGAGATTTTTCTGGCAATTCTGCTCAAGACAAAGAATCAATATTTCAGAAAAAAATTGAAATGCATCGTAATGCCGTGTCAAATAAAATTCACTCTCTTTAACTGGTATAAATTGTTAAAATTGAATAAATCAATTAAAAGCTAAATTTAATCTACAGCTCATTTTTTTTAACTGATTACGCATTACTTACTGACGGTAGTGTCTGATTCACCACAGAGTTTCCATCCTTATTTTGCCAAAGGTCTCCATAGATCAGCCTGTTCTTCATCCTTATTGACGGTAGTGTCTGATCACCACAGGGTTTCCATCCTTATTTTGCCAAAGGTATCCATACATCAGCCTGTTCTTAATTGGACTGAACAAAGAAAAAAGTAAATAACGAATAGTCCATAGCTCAAAAGATTATAACTACATCATAAAAATACATTCATATAGCTCAGTTAACTTTTCTCACAGCTTGACATTGCTGAGCGCTCTTGAGAAGACGAGATTACCTAGGTCTAAGAGCACTCTATTCCTGCAAAAGATAATCAGACCATGACAAAATCCATTACAGTTAGCCAAATGATTAACTCTAAAGAAGAAGATTTCAGTTTACAAAATAAGGTATGCACATGTATGCACAAATTCACAGTTCTTTGCAGGTTTGAAAAATATAGGAAACCCGGAGTTGCTATTTATTTAAGATCTGATTAGAAATTTGTAGAGAATAGACTGAATCAGCAGCAATTCGGCAAGAAGCAAGGAGCCACTAATGGCACTTTCTTCTCAAACATTGTTTATCTATGAGAAAAAATTCTCTGTGTACGGACAACTTCAAAAAATAATGAAAATACTAAGGTCCCCCTCAAGATCATCCCTTTTACTGTCAAATTATTCCCATTGTTCACTCCTCAAATCTATAATACCCAGATCAACAAATTATTTTTACTCACAAAATCTAAACCAGCTAAACTTGTATACTTCCCTATTGTCAAACTATGAAAGAATCTTGAAAAATCTCCTCCTTTCCACATTCAGAAAAAAACCCACAGCACAGCCATTATTTTTCTGCAAATCCTAACCATGAAGAACCCTACTTTCCAAACTATAAAGAAATCCAAACATTCTCCACCTTTCAACATTCAGCTACACCACCTAAAAATCACAGGACAGAATTCCATTCTTTTTTTCCTGCAGGTGTATTGACTCTATAAATCCCAAATATGAAAAACCAAAGTTCTTTATTAATAACTCCACAACTTAGGATAAATAACATATACTCAACAACCATAAAATTCCGTAAACGAATGACTAAAGACAATAACAAGAACATCCTCAAGATCAAACCTTTTCTACGAAATCGTTTCCAGAGTTCAAGAATTTACACAAGTTCATCAAGAAATAAACTTTTTTTCCCTCTTTCTTCTTCTGAAACCCCAAACCCCAGATATCAAAGGCAAAAGATAACCCAAAATGCACACATAAAGAATCAATATTTTCACAAGAAAAATTTTATAAATGCACTAGAATCAAGAAATTACCGATAGAATGGAGGGTGAGGCACGGCCCAGTGGTTTGAAGAGACTTGAAAAAAGAAAGGGTAGCAATAACAAAAAGGCACCAGCCATGGCTCCTCCTCTGTGGCTATAAGATAGCTGCCTGCCTCATAATATCTTTTTTATTATTATTTTAATGGTACAAATGCAGTATTGCTAGAAATTAAACGAATCCTCTTCAGGTTTAGCCTTGAAACACTCCATGAAAGCAACTTCCATGGAGGATGGAGAGAATAAATTTGGTGGGGAGTGAAATCGCAGAATTAGTCCCTAGTACATTGTAGAAATACCAATTAGTCATTGCGTTTTTAAATCGGAGCAGCATGACCCTCAACAACATAAAGTTTCCATATCCATGTAAAATTGTAAAGTGACCTTTATTGAAAGAATAATGATATCTAGTATAAGTGGTGCTACAACACCAATTTAAATGTAAATATATGATAGGCTATAATAAATGAGATAAAAATTCTTGTATTTAATTGAATCTTTAATTTAACGAAACAAATGATGCCACATAAACTGGTGTTAAACACTAGTGGTAACATTACTCTTATTGAAGTATGTATCGCTTTGAATTTTTTAGGCACAAGCATAAGTTTGAAATATTTCATTTATAAAGTTAGACATACGAGGGAGACATTATGATTTGATACAGTTCGTGCATATTCGAAGAAATTAATTCATTTTGGATCTACATATCCGCTACTTTTTGTGTTTAAACATAATATGAATTACACTTTTGATTTATAAACACAAAATCTAAAAATAGCTGATTAATTATATCAATGAATATCATGACAATTCACTCTTAATGGTGAAGATGTTATTAACTATGAACTTATATTGAGTTATTTACATAGAAGAATGAAGATGGTAATGAAATTCGTGAACATTTGTATTGTTGAAGACTTATTTTTTCGACTATAATAGAAGGTCGAAAATAGAGGATAATTACCTCGCGAAAGCATCTTACTAGCCCTACCTATCTCTTCGATGTACTATTCTATATAGTTATCCTTGCAATCAAAATAATTACTCAATAATAAATTATTATCATATGATATAGTAATAATTATTCATTGCCATTAGATAAGTGTAAGCTAGATTTGTTAAAAATGCTTGCTTCTTTCACGTGACTTCAAACTGAACACATGTGATTTGATAATCTTACCCCTCATTTTTAAGTCACGTGAAAGTCACATACAGTTATGACTTTTCACATTGATAGTTTCCATCACATAGGGACGGATTCACATATTTAAATATATTGATGACCAACAACCTCATTTTTACAAGTCAAGAACTCAAAACTCAATGAAAGTTTAGCGAGTCCGGTCCTAATTTTCCCAAATTGTTAACATTCTCTGCACAGGGTATCATATAGTTTGTATTTTTATTAACTTCTCAAAAAACCATAGTTATTGTAAATCTAAATATAGTTATATTATAAATTATAAAAATGAATGCAAAAGTCACAATAATTTCAGACTAATATTGTGATAGCCATCCATTCAAGGTAATCAACAATAGTCCGTAAAAACGTAGCCATAAATTTTAAATCGAAGAGACATTCATAGACTGCTTGACCATATTTATGTTGATAGGACAATACATGTCAACCCAAAAAGAGACACGGACACTCGTAGACCGTAGTATAATTCAGTATTCACTTTTCTATACTGCATGTCAAATATGCACTTATTTTTCTTATCCATTCTTTTTAGGCTATATGGCGGGTTTTTCTCAGTAGTTATGGAGAATCGATGAGAGCACCTTCAACTTCAGAGCGTTCAATAAGCAGTTCATTGGACTAAATACAGAAGGTAAAGGAAGACAATCATTTGCCTTCAACTGAGACATTTATATTGTACGAAATAACAATAATCTACAGGGTGCGTACCAAGCATCTAATTTCCATTATCATATTGATGGATTCCACATTGTAAGCTTTCCATAAGTTGTAAAGCTAGGAAGCATTTTATTGCAGTTATTACATTACCAAGCTTATTTATCGTCACCTAGTCAAATTTTTTTTTACTTGGTAATAGCTTAAGAAAAAAGAGACAATAATGCACTCATCCGAGCTTTAGAGATGTATCTGAGCTATCAGAACTCGAGTCACAGGCATTAGTAACAGACTCCGGTGATTGACCTTCCTCCTCAACTATGTTCTCTGTTTCAGCTGCTGCCGTCTCCACCTTAGAAAAAAAAAAACTTCAGTTTTCCCTTAAATTATGCGTACATGCACACTGAAGTGCCCATATCTATGCGCGTGCAAAAGAGATTCTTTTCAGTTCATACCTGCAGTTTTAGGCGTTCATTCTCGTCCATGAGTTGCATTCTCTGCACATTTCATAATTTTAAGACATGAAAATCTTGTTTAAATTCGATTATGAACATGTCATTGTTCCAAATACTAATATTAATCATATTAACAATTTCGCGTTTGAACCTTTTGATGAAGTCGATTGATCTCTTTCACGATTTTCTCATCCTGTAAAAACAACAATATTCTATCAAGGCCAAATTTATGAAATCCTAGTTAAGGGTATCATTACAACATAGTACACAATCTCAAGCACTGACCTTTTTCTTTATCACACAGCTCAACCCGGTTTCAAGCACTCTCTCTAACTTCTGAAACTCTTCAATAGTCAATTCTTGGAGTTCCTCTTCTCTCGTGTACCTGTTGCTAGCAAATATCATGCCGGATCTTTTACTGATCATATTAGAAAACAAGCTATGGAAGCACAGACCTCAGTTGATTGCTTCTCTCAGCCACTTCTGTGTTTAATCTGGAGTAGTTGCTGTCCTCGACTAGCTGTATCGTAATTCCTTCATTCTTTAAGAAAGTAAAGGAAAATACAAATTACAAGAATAACGTTTTTGATAAGGTATACTCGACTACATTGGACAATATTAAGAATTGCAGAGTACAATGTACGAAATGTCCATCGGAAGAGTATAACATAACTACATGAATGCATCTATTAGATTGTACGGAATGGTGCAATGGACATAAGTATTTTGTTTTTTGAAATAAAATTAATGATATCAAGTGTTGTTTAATCCACACTACCAAATGTGCATAAGCGCACTAGTTATCCTGTGGTAACATACATTGGAAAAGTATCACGTTCAACTTCCGAGCTTCAATACTTCATTAAAGAATGTTAAAAGAGATAAAAAATAAAAATAAAAATAAATTTACCTGAAGGTCAAGAGACGGTTGTTTCGACTTTTCAAGGTTGTTTGAGTGCAAATCTTGTTTTTCAAATATTTCCTTCATGCTTTAGAAGACCCAAAAAAAAAAAAGAAGGAAAAACGTTAGACGATTATTCATTGTACTAATCCAACAAGTACAAAGACAGTTTAGTATCCAAATGCATAAATAGTTGATATTCATGTATCGTCAAAACATCCTATAGCCTAAAATGCTATTGTAGGTATTTTTTTTTAAAAAAAAAAATATCAAATGAATACATGTGACCGTTTTTCTAACAATTTAAACTAGAGATGGAAAACAGGTTGAGCCACTCGCCAGCTTGCGGTTTTGGCTTGTCTCAGCTTGGTCCATGGCCGATCGGGTCGCATTGAGATGAACCATATACCGATTCGAGCTCGATTCTTTTGATTTGCTTACAAGCCAACTTTTCTTGAGCTCGTGGACCACTTCATTTGACCAAGTGGAGGTCGCCAACTGTCTCTTTTTTCTATATATAAACCCTTTCCCATTTCATTTTATTTTCCCACACTGTTAGGTATTTGATGTAATTGGCAAGTCTGTGAACAAAAGAAACTAAAATTAATATGCTGTAAAAGTCAAGGAGTTATTCGCAAATAGTAGAAATTAATTTGTATTAGGTCTAGGGTTCGAGAATGGAAAAGAGGGAAAAACGGCGCCAGAATTTCGCTATATTGTCGTCAAGACTTGGCTCGAGCGTCAGAAACAGAAACTGTGTCTTCCGCTTGTCGTCGGACTTCGTTCGAGCGACAGGGTTATCCGAAAAACTTTAATTCGCGTTTTTAAGATTTTTTGTCTGGCTCATTCAACCCCAAAACCTAAACTATAAATACCAAACGCCTCTGGACGTAAATTCTAAGGTTGAACATTGAAAAACACATTCTCTTCATAACATCTCCATTAAATTAGCTTTCAACCTTCATTCCGTGATTGGTTCTTAGAGTTGAAAACATCAAATCCACAATCCAAATACCAAATTGCTACTTCCTACATATCTGTCAGAGTTCTGAAGATCAAGGAAAGGTGACTGGAGTTCCAGTCGTTGAAGAACATGAAGTTCTTCGTTGATCCACAGGAGATAGATGAATTCATAAAGTCGGGAGTTGCTGCAGTATCGCACAATCCAAGAGGTATTTGAAAACTACAGTTGGGAGTTGGTGCAGGAGCACGAAATCCAAGAGAGCCATTGAAATTGCAGGCAGGAGGTCAGAAAGCACTAGTGGTAGTCGAGTATGGGAGACTGTAAGTTCTAATTCGTTTACAGTGGATTGTTGACTAGCAAAGTGCTCGGAGTTTTTACCCAGTTGGGGGTTTCTCTGTGATCATTTCTTGTATTTCTTTATTACTTTCATAACTGCGGTATTTCAACATAACAATAATTGAATTGTATGATTAACCATCTAGATATAATTAATAGTGACATGTTGCTAATTCATTATTAAATTTTTGATTCCACATAATCACCTATTCACCCCCCCTTAAGGTGTAGTTTGGGTCGAATCCCGTTATTTCAATTGGTATCAGAGCCATATTTCGATTCATGGCCTTTAATTTATTCTAGATGAGTAAGTCTTTGTCCGTACCTTCGTTTTTTGACGAAAGCAACTATGCTTATTGAAAAGTTCGAATGAGAGCTTTTCTTAAGCATTGGATGAGCTTATTTGGAAGTGCGTACAAACTGGGTGGACTGTACCTTCAACTATTGTTGCTAGTGTAGCTACACCCACTGATATTTCACTCCGGACTAAAGATGACTTAGCTGAGTGTAACTGAACAGTAAGAGCATTCATGCCCTGTTCACGGTTGTGTCTGTCGAAAAGCTTAGGAGAGTGTCGATGTGTGAAACTGTACAAGAAGTTTGGGATATATTAGAAATCACACACGAGGGAACTAAAACTGTTAAGTACTCTAAACTACAGATGTTGAGATCTAGGTTTGAAGAAATTAGAATGACAGACGAAGAATGGTTTGATGAATTCTTTGTGAAACTTAATGATATAGTCAATTCGAGTTTCAATCTAGGTGAGAAGATCCCCAAGTCCAAAATTGTTAAAAAAAGTCCTTAAATCCCTACCTGAAAGGTTTAGACCTAAAGTCACCGCGATTGAAGAAAGTAAGGACTTAGATGCAGTTAAAATAGAATAACTCGTAGGATCCCTTCAAATCTATGAACTCACCATATCTCAATCGAAAAAGGTTAAATTCATAGCCATGAACATTATTAGGGAAGAAGATAGTGAGTCAACTGATGCTGAAACCCTTAGAGACGACAAAATAGCTTATTTCGTTAAAAAGTTCCAGAAGGTGATGAGGAATAGGAGAAAGCATCAAGAATGGAAAAATGATATCACTAGTAAATTCTCGAACGATAAGCGTGAGAAGAATAACTCTAGGACTGCTAATAAGAAAACTCAGTCAGTTAGATGCCATGAATGTCAGAGTTTAGATGCCATGAATGTCAGAGTTTTGGTCACTATAGGAATGAATATCTTAACTTGAAGAACTTGAATAAAAGAAGGCGTAAGGCATTAGCAGTAATCTTGAGTGTCAGATGAATCAAATTTGAGTTCTCAGAGTGATACCTCTGGTGGTGAGGATGAATAAAATTTTATAGCCTTCACATCTATAGCTACGATTAAATCTCATAAGGAGAATGAAAAGGTTAAGAATGATGAACAAAGTGAAAAATCTAAGGAAGATACTGAGGATGAAACCGATATTCATGAGTCATATCGAGAGTTATTTGAGGAGAGTCTTAAAATAAAGAAGGTCAATAAAGTTATGCTGAAAAAGGTAAATGAACTTGAAAGAGAGAAAAAAAAAAACTCATAGGTGACCTTCAGAACTCTACCAAAAACCTGAGTGAGTTGAAACTTATTAATGAGAACTTAGAAACCAAAGTTAAATCCTTAACAAGTGATCTTGAAAAATCTAATACTCAACTTCATTCTTTCATGAGTGGTACTAAAAAACTCGACAATCTATTAGGGATGAACAAGCCTGCTGAAAATGGACATGGTCTGAGTTACATTCAAAATGGTAATACTACTGCTAGTACAGCCACCAACAAAGCTCAGAATACTGTTAATCCTGAACCCAAAGGCAAGAATGTCTTTGGATCAAGATTTACTAGACAACGTAGAGTCAATCATCCTATATATCGACAACAACATCTGAGTAGGTTTGAACTTATGTTTATTCCTACCTGTCACCATTGTGGCGCACTGGGACACACAAGACCTAGGTGTCGTAAACTCGCGACTAGAAGTAAAAGTCAGGATTTTTCAAGCAAGATTAACTTCCTCGCCAATTAGGTTAGCCACTTAACTGAGATGATGACTCAACTAACTAGAATCACTTCTACTTATAAGAAAGTTTGGGTTAAGAAAAGTGATCTGAAAGATCGTGAGATTGATCATGCTCTTAAAGGTAAGAGCATCCATGTATCTCTTTCATTAGATACTTTGGTGCATGCATGTGCAGTTCATTGAGTCAATTCATTTTTAAATGCATCTCACTTGTTTATGTTTTGTTTTGTATTTTTTTTTTACTTTTCTTTTTAAAAGGTTTTGTTTTTTTATTATTTAAAAAAATATTTATGTGCTACTAGACATTTCATGGTGCTCTTAAATATTGTATTTGTGATCGAGTATGCATTCATCTGTTCTATACTGGTATTTCCATTACTGGATTAAGTTTAATGTTGAGTATTGAGTATATGTTTCATCATGTACCATCTGCACAACACACACTATGATCTTGTGAGTGAGTCTAGACTGCATGTGCGATATTTGGAACGTAACTCAAACCATGTCAACTGACTCGAATAATTAAGTCCGATGGGGTTTCTCATAACCTGGGGCCTATAGTAAACTGACTTCGGTTAACTGGCTTAAAGCTCATTACAGTGGTCAGTTTAGTCGCTTAATGGACAAAAGTCTGCACATAAGATTCAATGCTATTTCTGATAAAGATTTTTCGCCAGCTTATCGCTGAACCACACTCGAGCGATAGAAGCAGAGTCTATCTCGCTTACCCCTTGCTCGAGCGACAGCCCGTATTTTTAAATTTAACGTTATTTTTAGGGTTTTTTTCTCCATTTTTCCCATTTTCCTTCGATTTCTCCCAAATTTCACCAACCCACGTCAAATTTTTGCTTTCCTCACGTTTTAAACTTCCTAAATCATGCAATTGTGGTGCAATTTCATCGAATCAAAGAATTTCAAAGGTAAATCTCTAAAATCCCTATTTGTTCCCTTTTTTGTAATTATTAGGGGGAATGGGGTCATTTTTGGCTGTTTGTGCTTCAATTTTTGGCTTTTGCACTTCATGTTATTACAATGTCATCATTTATAACTCAATTTTACAACAAAAATTAGTTTTTGGACGGTTTAAAGGCCTTTTTTTTTCCTTCTTTCATTATTTTCACAATTCTCTTGTTTGGGATAGTCCTTACAGTTGGATTGAGATTTGTTCATTTGAGAATCGGGGTTGTGGAGTAGTGTGCTTTATTTTCATTTTGGGGCATCTTTTTACTTGATTTTGAGGATATTTTGGTGGCTTGTAGAGTATTTCTTGATGAATAATTTTTTTTTGTATTATATTTGATGCTTGGTTTGTTGATGGAGGTTAGATTAGTTGGTGGTTTGTGGTTATATTGGTTGAGGTGTTTTGGTTGGAGTGGTGAGTTGGTTCGGTTGAAGTCGTCTAGTTTGCATTTGATGTTGACACTATGAGGCGACGTCACATCACCACGACATGACGTTACGACACTGGTCATGTCATCACGTCACACATGTCTAGGCATCACGACATCCTTATGTGTATTCATCCACGGGTGCGTTGCATGTATACTATTTGCCTAATTTTGCTTGCATTCATGCATCCCTTGCATATCATGCATTTTATGTTCAGTCGAGGTCTTGATGTGTTGATTTTCCACATGTTAGGTGCTGCCTGAGAGGGCTCGTGCTTCTGCTCAGACACATGGTACATCCACTTCATATAGTAGGACACGATTCATCTCCGCTACTGCCCAGGAGGTGTTCGGGAACCAGTTTTCATTGTGTCTCGTTCTAGTGGAGCGAGAGGTAGACTTATCTGACATTTCTCCCGACCTAGCTACCATTTTCACTTCTCGAGGTTGGGATCATTTACTTTTCAATTTAACGTCTCTACCCAGTCTTCTTGTTCACGAGTTTTATACTAACATTCACGACGTTAGCGACTCTTCTTTTCGAGTATTTCTTAGGGATAAGACGATTAAGATCACTCCTGATATCGTGTCTAGCATTGCTTAAATCCCTAGACTCTTTCATCCTTTCTTTCCATACTTGACGCATGATACCCTTCCGACAGACTCTCTTGTCCGTTCGACGGTGTTTAACACACTGTTGGAAGGAGGTCCTAGTGCAATCCGCACTGGCTCTCTTCCTACTGATCGCTAGATTCTGTTGCACATTGTGTACATAAATTTATGGCCAGTGTTACATACTTCTTCATTACCTATGGAGAAGGCTCGATTTTTGTACTCCTTGTTGCACAGCGATTCTATTGATCTACCCACATTTATATACCCGTAGATTTTGCGTGTATTTCGTGTCACAGGGACCAGGGTGGGACTTCCTTATGCTTGCCTTATTTTTCGCCTTGTGACAGCACTTGGCATTAGTTTTCCTGTGGGGGTTCCTCGACCGATTGGCCAAACTACCATTTCTCAGAGCCGGTCTCATGCTTCTTCTGAGCCAGCCAAGCTAGTTGATCTGACTGTGCCGGTTGATCCTTTTGATGACCTTATTTATGCTGATCCATCCGATTTTCCTCCTTCTTCTACTCCTCCTTCTACGACATCCCATCGACGTCCACGTCTGCTCCTCCACCTACGGAGTCTATGCCACCATCCGCGTCTGTTCCCATTGACCCGTCTATTGCACTTATGGGGTAGATGACTGAGCTGATTGAGCAGTAGGCTCGTATGATGGCAGAGATTACACAGCTGCAAGTTACAGTTGATCGACACACTACTGAGTTTACTACACTTCGTGGTGCTGTTGGGTATCTTTAGCATGGGCTATGATGGATTCATCTACATTAAGATGATGGTGCAACTTCTAATGAGGGGACTGAGACTGATGATGCTTAGTTGCTGGTTGCCCCTTGTCATTTTGTGACAAAAAGGGGGAATAGATAGTTTTGTCGATTGAGTAGATATGATGTATATACTAATTGATAATTTTAACTTGACATGAAACTTTTAATTCAATGACAAGTTCATGATAATTTCAGGATTGCTGGATTAAGTTTTGATGTTTTGTAGTATCAATGTTTCGTTTTGGTATGTTGGATTGCATTGATATCAGGAAACATGTTTTGATAAAGGAAAAGCATAATTCAATCAAGACAATTAGTGTTGGTTGTGTCAATCATTGAGTCTGTAACTCTTTTCACCACTACCTTGACTTTAGATTGTCTTTTTGTCACAGAATGTCAAAGGGGAGCTTGTTAGGTATTTGATGTAATTAGAAAGTCTATGAACAAAAGAGACTAAAATTAATATGTTGTAATAGTCAAGAAGTTAGTTGCAAATAATAGAAATTAAGTTGTATTAGGTATAGAGTTCAATATTGTCGCCAAGACTTGACTTGAGCGTTAGAAACAGAAACTATGTCACCCACCTGTCGCCGGACTTCACTCGAGCTACACACTGTCGCTCGCCTGACGCCCAGCTTTCGCTCAAGTGGTAGGGTTATCCGAAAAACTTAATTCACGTTTTTAAGGTTTTTTGTCCGGCTCATTCAACCCCAAAACCTAAACTATAAATACCAAACGCCTCTGAATGTAAATTCTAAGGTTGAACATTGAAAAACACATTCTCTTCATATCATCTCCATTAAATTAGCTTTCAACATCCGTTCTGTGATTGGTTTTTGGCAGTGAAGACATCATATCCACAATCCAAATACCAAACTTCTACTTCCTACATATCTGTCAGAGTTCTGAAAATCAAGGGAATGTAATTGGAGTTTCAGTCGTTGAAGAACACGGAGTTCTTCGTTGATCCACAAGAGAGACAAATTCATAAAGTCGGGAGTTGCTGCAGGATCGCATAACCCATGAGGGCTTTGAAAACTACGCCTAGAGTTGGTGCAGGAGCACAAAATCGAGGAGAGTTGTGGGAATTGCAGTCAGGAGGTCAGAAAGTACTAGTGGTAGTCGAGTCTGACGAACCATAAGTTCTAATTCATTTATAGTGGATTGTTAACCGATAAAGCGCTCGGAGTTTTTACCTAGTTGGGGGTTTCTCCGTGATCATTTCTTGTGTTTGTTTATTGATTTCATAACTGCAGTATTTAAACATAGGAATAATTGAATTGTATAATTAACCATCTAGATATAAGTAATAGTGACTTGTCGCTAATTAATTATTAAGTTTTTAATTCCGCATAATCACCTATTCATCCCCTCTAAGTGTATTTTGTGTCGAATCTCGTTATTTCACACACAAGTCTACTTTCTCAATCTACAATTGTTAAAATGTCCATATTAGCTCTTATATTGTGCAATCTTGAGTTTTATTTTCTCTAAATTTATTGAGTTATTTATTTCTAAATCTAGTATAAATTACATTATTCTACCTCTTTTTTCCGTATGTTATTCCAAATAGATTACAGCAAGTTAATGGTATCTGATGTCTTCAAGAAAATCTTCTGTGCTTCCAACAGTAAATGGTGAGAATGGTTTAAACATAAAATAATTTATTTTATCCTAATCATCAATACATGCTCGTATGTTGTAAGAATAGGATTTCATGTCCCCGATAATTAAATTGACAACAATTTCATGTAGCATCTTGAGTTGAATCATTGATTTTTTAGTCTTCGCCAGATGAAGGTTCTAATATTTGACGAGTGTCAAATGTAAGAGGAAAATCATGAATAATGATAAGTATATTTTATGCACTTAGTTGAGGCCTAAAATATCAGTATTTATAGTTATTTTGACAAAAATATGTTCTACCTTATTGTATTTTATGTTATGTAGGTAAAACTCAATGATTGAATGAGGAATTGGAAGAAACAAAAGAAAAATGGCAAAGTCCAAAACTTGAGGACCAAATTGTAAATATTTAATAGTTGATTCGACCTACAATATGATACTTTGAAGATTGCTAGGAGACAATTGGAGAATTAGAACTAAAAAATAAATGAAATATGATCAAAATCAATTTCCAACCGCACAAGTTATATTCAGGATTTTTAGTCGAAGATTGAGATCTATTTTGGCATAGTAAATGTCCGAATTGAAAAATGTCTATTTCTATAAAAGTTGTAACCCTTTGAGTTAGATTTTTAAATCACTTTGAATCAACTCAATTGGATATCGAGAAAGAAAGTAATGACCAAAATATTGACTGCTGTGTAGAGACAAAATTTCTGCTTGCGAAGTCAACTTTCCTTATTCAATTGGAACTCATTTGGAATTCAATTTAAAGTGATTTTCAACCAATTTTCTACTTCTAAAAATACCTAATAGCAGAATAGATATTAGAGATCTTTTATATACGTCTCATACTCCAATATTCATCAATTATTATCATCAAATAAGGAAAATTCATAGTTTTTATAAGAGAATTGAAGGGCACTTGCAATAATTCAAACAAGTGGAGATTTAAACTTGATTTTCTTGGGCAAAGAAGAGAAGATGCAAGTGGATATTCATCAAGAAATCATTGAAGAGATTTAAGATTTCAAGATTTATCTTCACCTTTTTAATTTATCAAAAATCCGAATTATGTCTTTTCACTTAAATTTGATTTCTTGTAATTTTGATATGTTAGGCTAATTTTATACATTGTTAGGATGAGATGAACCCTTGTTATGAAATTTTTAGTTTTTAATTAATTATTTTGACTTTAATTTGATTTGATTTGTGGATATTTATTATCGTTTTATCATTCTTTTTAATTGCTTGATCACCAATTGAATTGTTAGTGAATTTTATTATTATCGAGATAGATAATAGAGTTTAAGTACAATATAATAAATATTGTAAAGTTTGATAGATGATATAGATATATACCTCTATATTTTATATGGTTTCAATAGGTGTTCTATCACTTGTTAATATTTATCATGTTTGTATCTTTCATTGAGAGATATAATGGTCACATGAGGGGAATATATTTGATCGCTATCGAGAGATGCTTTCAATTAAATTAAGAACATTGACCAATATGAATGATATCAAATTATCACTTTAATTGTTAAACTAAAAATAGAATAATAAGAGGGATTCGACATCTTAGCAATAGATCTCACATATCTGAAAATACATTTACTTTCTTTCATTAGTTTAATTAACAATTTAGGTATTAGTATAGAAAAATCACAAAATTTGTTTGCTGTTCGATTAAAGTTACAATTAATTTTACTTTGGTCAAATACATAGTCCTCGTTGGTTCGACACTCTATTAATCATTATATTACTTGACCACGATCTCGTGCACTTGCGAGAAATCAAACGATCAATTTTTTTACATCGTTGCCGGGGACTATTTTTTTTTATAAGTTTAGTTAATTTTAGCTTTAATTTGAACTTTACAGCGTTTCTTGCTTCCTATTTCAAGACATTGTATGTGAAGTTTGAGAACTGATAATCTTGCTCAATTTGACCCGAAGATCGAACGAACACTCAACCTTCGAAAATGACAACAATTGGAAACACACAAAAAACAGAAAGAAAGATATGGCAGAGAAAAACCTGAATCAGATAGTCATCGGGGCTTATCTGGAGGCATCACAACCGAATATGACTGCAGCTAATGAAAATGCAAGGCTATGGGAGAGTATATGGTTCCACTGGCTGTGGAAAGCCAGTCTAGCATAGTATATCAGGCGTTTGGTCAAGCAAACTTCCACCTAAGGACTTGTGTGATCAACATGTTCCAAAACACGCTACAATTCTTTAGGAGAGCTACGGAGAATCACAATGCTCATATATTAAGATTTCTGGATATGTGTGCAACTCTCGAGTATCCAGAGGTGTCCAGTGAAGCAATTAGACTGAGACTTTTCCCATATACATTGAGAGACTCAGCTAGAGAGTGGTTAGACACTTTTCCACCTTAGAGCATTATTACATGGAACCAATTGAATCAGAAATTCTTTAGCAAATCTTTCCCGTCGAAAAGAATTGCAAAGTTGAGGGACAAGATTACCACATTCCAACAACTGGACTCAGAATACTATTGAGAGACTTGGGGAACGATACAAGGGTTTACTCTACCAATGCTCATAAAACGGATTGTAGAAATGACTTCAGGTGTAGTATTTCTACATTGGTTTGAATCTGATAAGAAGGGATAACATAGACTCTACATGCGATAGTTCTATCACAAAAAGAATCATGGAGGATTTGACATTCATCAGTGCACTTTAGCCTACAGAAAGGACGAGTAAAAAAGAGTTACTGAGGTATTCGAAGTTAATTCTTTGACAGCAATTTCAGCACAGTTGGCATCATTGACATAAAAGGTGGATCAGATGAATGCAGCCCAAACAATGGGACCGAAATGCAAGTATTGTGGAGGGAATCATGAGAGTGTTGACTGCACCGCAGGTAGTCCTTTTGCTCAGTCAGTAGATGATGTAAATTATGATCAAATTTTTCAAAGACAGTAATACAATCAAAATCCTAACACTTACTCCTCAGGATGGATGAATCACCCAAGTTTCCAATGGAGTAACAATCTAGGAGCTCAGATTGCACCACTAAGTTTTCAGCAAACTAAGAATAAATTTTCGTCAAAAGATCATCTTACGAAATTGACGGAGATATCTACCCAACACATGCAAAGAACTTGGAAAATCAGATGAACAACTACCGAAAACACTTTCAAAGAGACTACCAGAGCATTGCCCAATGACACCGAGACAAATCCCAAACAGTAGGTCATAGTAGTGAAGATTGTAAAGGAAGAACATATTGAGGCAATAACTACCCGCAGAGGAGTTCAACTGCCAAAGATTAATGTAAAGAGACTAATTGCTACAAAAGAAAAAGTACATACCATAGTTGAGGAGCAATTTGAGGAATGTGAGCAAAACAAAGAAGCAGAGACAAAAAGAGCATCAGATGATCCAAAGGTTAAGGAAATCGCTCCTATTAAAGAATTTGTGCCATCATTACCTTTTCTACAAAGACTGTAAAATAGGAAACTCGATGATCAATTAGAGAAGTTCTTAGATATTCTAAAAAAATTCCACATCAACATCTCATTCATTGATGCAATCCAACAAATCCCGATGTATGCAAAGTTCCTGAATGATGTGATATTTAAGAAAAACTTCTAGATTGGGAAAAGTGGCATTGACCGAGGATAGCAGTGTAAGGCTACAAAATAATTTGCCACCAAAACTTAAGGACACAGGGACTTTCACTTTACTCATTTCACTAGGCAAAGAATTTCATTTTAATGCTTTATGTGATACATGTGCAAGTGTAAATTTAATGTCTTTGTCTACTTTTAAAAAA
>CAIGRF010247546.1:0-13791 GCA_903798235.1 Fraxinus ornus
CAACTTGTAGGGAGGATTTGATGAATATCAAACGATCTAAAAAAATAAAATTTAGGATAAAAATCTAGCCCCCGTTTGGAAGCCATTAATTTGAGAGAATGCATTTTCCAATTACATCATTCCTGGCCCACTGTTTCATGACTGTTGTATTTGCTGTCGGGTTGTCTTTGTTTTCCAATTTTGCCTCATCAATAGCAAAGAAATCACGGTGCATTTTTTGAAAAATGGGTGGTTGGATTGATGGGTAAATTGGTAAAGCTCAAAAGAGTGAAATGGCTTTTGACAGACTGTTGTCAAGTCAATGTCAGAAATTTTGAATAAAAAAAGATTGTTCACTGTGCAACTGTAAAAAAGTTTCTACAAATGACATAAAAATGAGCACCAAACAATGGCTTAAGAGAAGAAAATTGTACTCTCAAAACTCAATTCTTATTCAAATTTTTTCGTGATGATGAAGAAATACAAATGAGCAGCTTTTTTATACTACATTTGGTACATAAGAATTAATCTAATACATGAATTTAAACACCCATTAAAATTTCTAGATACATGAATATGTATAAATTCATCAATAATAACCTATATTCATGTATATCAATATTCGTCAAGTCTAAATTAATTTGAATGTTAAATAATTGAGAATTAATGACATGAAATTCATACATGATAAAGATTTTGTAGTATTTATTACATATTGAAAAAAGAAAAATAAGATATTATTGAAATTATTAAATTGTAGTAGGGTTAAAATCGTCCAAAAAATGATTCTCATTTAATGTGATATTTAATATATTATATATATGTTATAGCAATTTTTTTCAATATATAAATCAAAGCTATCATATTCAATCGTTCTTGTAACATGTTGGTCGCAAATAAAATTTTAATAATTTTAATTTTAAAAAAGCTTTTCTCAACATATACGAACATGAATTTTCAATAATATTTTATAAGCAATTAATATATTTGGAAATCAAACCAATCTTTTCAAATAAGTTAATATATCAAAAGCCTCATTTGTTTCTTTTAGTAAAAGATTTTGCAAAATTTTCGCTAGCACATAAATCAATCCAAGTAGTCATATGGTTTGTTAGATTTTGTTACCCAAATTAGGTTGGAATTTTTGGGAATATATTTTTTCTTCTTTGCACGTATTTGGAAAAATATCATTTCATTTATTTCACGTGATTTGTTTTTATCTTGTTTCATCTTGGGTTTGGACATCTTTCTTATAAATAGTAGACACTTTATTCAATTTTTTTAAAAAGAAAGCCAATATTGTTAAGTTCTTATAATTTCTCTCCATATTGTTATTTTCCTCTGCAATTTCTCTTCTTCTTTTACTTTAATCTTGTTTTCAATTGTTACTATCTTTTATATTTTAAAGTGTGTCATTAATCTCAATTCCTGCATTTGAGGCGATTTTCCCAACAAAGTGGTATCAGAGCCAAGCAGCAGTTTCTTCGTGATTTGATTGGGATTTTTCAGAGATGACTTCATTGAAATATGATATTCTGCTTTGGATCGCAATACAAGGTTTTCTCTATGGCAAGTAATGATGAAAGCAATTCTGGCGCAGATGGATTTGGACGATACTCTGCTACATTTTGATAAAATGCTAGCAAATTAGACAACGAATGAGAAATAATAGAAAGACAGGAAAGCTTTAGCGCAGATTCATCTTCACCTTTCCAATAATATTCTGCAGGATGTCTTGAAGGAGAAAACGACAGCTTCTTTGTGGTTGAAACTGGAGCAATTATGCATTACCAAGAGTCTCACGAGCAAACTGCATCTAAAGCAAAGGCTGTATTCCCATCGCATGGCAGAAGGAGGATCACTGGAAGACCACCTGGCCGTGTTCAAGAAAATTATCGCAGATTTGGAAACATTAGAGGTCAAATATGATGAGGAGGATCTAGCCTTGATCCTATTATGTTCTCTACCCACTTCTTATTCGTCGTTCAGGGACACGATCTTATACAGTCATGATACATTGACTATTGAAGATGCTTACGATACTTTATTCTCAAAGGAGAAGATGAAACATCTGGTTGGAGCTACTACATCTAGGGATGGGGATGCTCTGATTTCTCGTGGTGATCGATGAAGGGGTAGACCGAAAGTGAACTTTACCAATGTATATTGCTTCTACTGTAAGAAAAAATGACATATCAAGAAGGATTGCGACAAGTTGCAGGCTAAAGGTAATTTAGTTGTAAATCATAGGGGACAATCTTCTAATTCGGATGATGCTAATATTACCGAGTATTTATCTGATGGTGGTGATGTGATGGTGACCGTGGTATCTGGTGTAGAGTCCAAGCCTGATGAGGGGTGGGTTCTTAATTCAGCATATTCGCACCATATGTGTCCCAATCGGGACTTGTTTCAAACATATGAGGCAGTGAAGCAAGGTGCAGTTGTCATGGGAAACAACCAGTCTTGCCGGGTTGTTGGGATTGATCAGGTCAGATTGAGGTTACATGATGGGACAATCA
The DNA here is from genome assembly GCA_903798235.1 of Fraxinus ornus. Classification (NCBI taxonomy): domain Eukaryota; kingdom Viridiplantae; phylum Streptophyta; class Magnoliopsida; order Lamiales; family Oleaceae; genus Fraxinus; species Fraxinus ornus. Next base: position 2,502 of record CAIGRF010247546.1, read on the forward strand.
GAACACTTGATCAGGTTCGTCATGTTCCAGACTTGAAAAGGAATCTCATCTCACTAAGTTCTCTGGATGTAAAGGGGTATAAATTCTCTGGTGGAGGTGGAGCATTGAAGGTCCGAATGAGTGTCTGGGTTGTACTGGAGGGATGGATGAAGTCTCAGTTGTACATCTTGCAGGGAAGCGCGAAACCAATTCAGAGACATTTAGACAAGTTCAGTACCATGGTAGAAATTCAATTTAGTACAGTACCTCTTGTGACAGGCTCTGGGTCAGTTCAGAACATTGCTTAAGGGAGTGTTGGTGATTTCGTCTTGCCACGAATTACAGTGGATTCACTGTGTTCACATACTAGTGTTGGACTCATAGAGTGTAGGTACAGTGTTGAAAATGTCTGCAATGCATTTGGGATCGTTGAAGGTGACAGTTCTAGTAATGGGCCTTCTGATCATGCATCTGGAATGGATTCTGCTACAGGGAGTGCTTCGACCCTGTTTGATGAATAATCAATTCATTGTTGGAATTATGGGAACCCTGGATTAGGGTTCGAGTATCGCTTGTGGATGCTGGGCAGATGAAGATGTTTTGTGTGATGGAGAGTTTTGATTATTGTATGAGGAAGCTGGTCATTTCGATGCAGACGAAGTCATTTCTCAAGTGGAGAAATTTTGAAGTTTTGTTCGTTGCACCGAAATTTGGGTCAAGGTGAAGTTTGTTGGATTTTCTGACCCAAATTAGGGTGGAATTTTTGGGAATATATTTTTGCTTCTTTTCATGTATTTGGAAAAATATTATTTCTTTTATTTCACGTGTTTTATTGAAAAAATATTGGGAAAATATTATTTCATTTATTTCACGTGATTTGTTTTTATCTTGTTCTATCTTGGGTTTGGATATCTTTCCTATAAATAATAGACTCTTTATTCTGTTTCTTAAGAAGAAAGCCAATATTGCTAAGGGTCCGTTTGATTGCAAGGGTAAAAAATGGGTGGAAAGAAAATATTTTACAGGGAATTGATTTTCCTAGAAAATGTTTTACTGAGAATTGTAATTAATTGTTTGATTGGTGTAATTTTCCATGAAAAATGTTGAAAGTTTGGTATCCATTTGACTTTGTTTTTTATGGAATCTGTCCATTAAAGTGATAATTTATTCTACCATTGAGTCTAAAATTTATTCAAATTGTAAAAAAAAAAAAAACAAAAATTGAAAAAAAAAAAATTACCATACCGAATATCATTCGTTTGACTTTGTTTTGCATGGAAGTTGTCAATAAAAGTGATTTTCTTTTTTTACCATTATATCTAGAATTTGTTCCCATTGCAAATTATAAAAAAAAAGGTGAAAAATGTTATCCCACCAAATAGGTGGGAAAAAAAATCTAACTTTTGTGCATCAAAGGATTGTACCTAGAAAAAAGTGAAAAAATTTTGCTAGAAAAATTTGTGTTATCAAACACCCTTAACTGGCTAAAGTTAGAAAATATTTTCCTTTTCCACCAATTTTCTAGGCTATCAAACGGACCCTAAATTCTTGTAATTTCTCTCCATATTATTATTGAATAAACATCGATTCCTCTGAAATTTCTCTTCTTCTTTTACTTTAATCATGTTTTCAATTGTTGTGATCTTTTATATTTCAAAGTGTGTCATTAATCTCAATTCCTGCATTTGAGGCGATTTTCCCAACACTGTTGATATGCAAACTATTCATTTCATATTCCATAAGCTTGACACTAAAATGTGCCCAATCATTAAAATGGTGATATTACTATGTAGATTGTAGTATTGTAGTGCAATCAACAAATACTTATGATAGAGTTTCTTCTCTTTTGTATTTGACTGTTTTTCATAAGTAAAAGGGTGTAAGAGAAGGAAATATTGAAAATGGATTTGTGGTTAGCTTTTCACTATTCACTTTAATCACTTGGATTTTGCGTTGTTTATTGTCTTATTGGATTAGTAATTGGTTAATGAAGTAAATTGGGCATTTGGAAATGGGGTGAAAAAATAGATAGTTTAATTTTAATTAATTAATTTAAATTTTTTTTTTTTTACTCAAACAAAGATAGTTTAAAATTTGAAAAAAAAAAAAAAACATTTTTTTTAGTTTAGCATTTTTTCAATAATATGCTAAACTAAAAAAAAAATATTATTAATGTAAAATAATTTGTTTACTCTTGTTTCATAGACTAGTTTTACACCCGTGCAATGCATATGTTGTGTTATTTTTAAGATAATATTAGCATCTTGAATGTTAAGATTAGATGGGAAATTGTATTATAAAATCTCGTTACACACATTTGTATAAAAGAAATAATATTTCATAAAAAATCCACGTTTTCACTACCTTAGAAGTACACAAACACTTATACATCAAATCAGGTTCTTGGCCAAACTCCACTTAATTCAAATGTCAAATAACCAAAGCACATATGTACGCACTTTATTATAAAAATAAAACATAAATTAAACCCATGTAAAAACAATCAAATTGAACTCTACAAAATATATAAAAAAATAAAAAAAAAATATTGTACATGAAGATAACACAAATTCAATATTGACAAAATTAGGAATGATTAAAAATATGATATGTAAAGAAAATCATAATATAAAAAAAATAAAATCTAAGTATATGAAGTAAGTTACATATTTTTTTTACCGAATTGACGAGTGGCGCCCCTCGAGGGGCTCGAGGACATTGTCCCCGATGGGGATCGACCTGACCGATCAGGTCGCGGGGGTCGAGGGGACAGCGCCCCTCGTGGGGGCTCGGGGACAACTCTCCCGAAATGAATTTTGATTTTTATGTATGTCTGACATTGAATTTTTCTAATTCCTCGTATGCGCATGGAGAGAGGCAAACTCCCCGTGCATACATGGGGAGAACCAAGTTTATATAATTTTCAAATTTGCATAATGTAATACATATTTTGTATAAATGTATTTAACTAATATTATGATGTATAAAACAAAGGAAAAAAAGCCAAAAAACAATGTCGCTCCCCTTGCGCGACTGTCAATAATGCAAGCACTGCATTTTTCTCTGTCTGTGCTAATTTTCTGATTTTTATAGACTAAAAGAACTAACACTAAATAACGGGCATTAAAATGGATGCTTGAAGAATATTTTGGAGAGTGGAACATCTATTTAAGAAGATAACCAGCATGCATTTAACTTAATATAGAGATATGAACATACAAAAATACTGCTGAACAGAAATGACGAAGGTAGATACAGATAATCCAAGCAATCAAAGATTAGGTGACCAGCAATAAAGAAACAAGTGCCACAGACAATAATATGAAGAAAGCCCTATGAAAAGATCTATAAGCATAATTTCTAAGAAAACAATTGTATATAAATACTAAACTTGCAAAACTAATAGAACGAAACATAACATTTACATAACTACTTACAGTGAAAAACAATAAAGGGTAAGAAAATCTCAAGTTTGTGTGTTGCAAGACCAGTTTTCTTATTCCTACAAGCTGAAAAGGACGATAATGGAGTAAAATAACTAATTTCAGAATTTCTTATAATTGTAGAAGCTAGAGAAGAGATGATGGAATGGAATAAAAGTTTCTTCCTATATATATATACTTCTCCAGCCACCGCCTTTCACTGCCGCCTTCAACCACTTTAAATGCAAAGGATAAGAAAAATACGTCCACCGCCTTCCATCGCCTACATTTTTGACCAATTATAATTTGTCCACGATGAACACTAAATGAAGGATACAATGGGAACACGAAATGTCTATAGTACACGTATGATAAAATGTAAAAAAAAAATAAAAAAATCCGGAGCGGACACCACAGAGCATTTGCTCCGTGGCATCCGCACTTCAGATTTTTTATTTATTTATTTTTTCTGTGTTTAATACAATCATTCCACTTATTCTCAACAATTCCCATATGTGCAACACCCTTATTTCATATCGGGGGGTTTTTTTTTTTTTTTTGGATATGTACAACACGGAATTTGGCCTCGCACATTACAGTGACTGGAGTCTGCGGGGACAGAGCAGGTGCACAGAGAAATGAACTCTTTGTGCGGAGAGTAATTTTTTTTTATTTCTTATTTTTCTTGCTTATCTTTTCCGGTCAACAATTTGCTTGTCTTTTTCAGTCAAAAATTGTGGGTAAGGAAAAAGTCTATATTACCCTTTTTGTTGAGTTAGGGAAATTCATATTATTTCTACGACATCTCGTCATTTTTCTACAACTGAGGGACAAAATGGAAAAGGAAAATACGTCATAAATGAACAGTGAACGAAAGATTGTCTCTTTTAATAGAAGAGGGATATTTTGCCTTTTAACCAAAAAATTAAAATTTTAAGATTAGTAAAACATATTAAATATATAACTATTGAAAAACGCAAGTTCGACCCTAACAACGCTTAGAGGGGGTGAATAAGTGTAATATGCAGAATTAAAAAGTAATTAACATGCAACAAGTCACAAATTAATTATCTCTACATGATTAAAACATACAAGTCAAGTGTCCTATGTTGAGTTACCGTAGTTTGTATAATAAACAGTAAAGCAGTAAAACACGGAACACCAATATGATGATGGAGAAATCCAACTGTCTAAAAACTTCGGGACCAAGCCAGTTACCTCCATTATAGACAATGTGGGTTACAGTTCAATTCCAGACTAGCTACACTAGCTGTTGTACACCCTGCAACTCCAAGATCTGCTGCTCATTCCAGCATTACGGTCTGCTACCGTAGATACTATCCAGCCACCCTGCTAGACTTCCCGATCTACCTCATGTAGCCTCCTGATCCGCTATACTTACAGTATCACAATCTTCTCCCAAGATATGCTGTAGCAGTCTTACATTCTTCTGTACACGTCTTTTCCAAGTGGAATTTCAAGAATCTCCAATTCTAGTGCTCACCATGTGCTTGTTGTCCAACCTCTCTCAGCCTCCAGAAACTTCTGAAGTTCAGCAGAGAAAGTACCTTTTTATGACAAATAAGAAGTAAGTGTTTTTGATTCCTCAATTTGATTTTTTCCTCAAAATAGGGTTGCCGGATCTCAAGAATAATATGTATGAATTAATCAAAGAATAGCTTCTTGGATTTCTCAAGAATGTAGAGAACATGATATGCAAGAGAGGCACAATGTAGCAACCCTACAAAAGTCGTCCAAAGCCTTTATATTTATAGTTGGAGGTGTTTGAGTAGTATATGCTGTCTAAAACTATCCAAAATCATGAAATAGGTTTGGCCGCACTGGTAGGTCGCTCGAGCGATCTGTCGGTGAAGGTTGGGCTAAAATGTTACTGCATTGCTCGCTCGAGCGAGAGCCAGCGACAGTCGAGTGATAGTTGAGCAATCATCAGTATTTTCATCATAACGTTCTCTACTAATGTCCGATTGAAGTGATTCAAATTGAATTGCAAAGTTAACTCAAAGGGCTACAATTTTTATAGAAATAGCCTTGTCCAAATTTTAATGTTTGTTATGTGAAACATGAGTTGCAAGTGACTACTGAGAATTTGGAACATAACTTGTATGACTCTTTGATACTCTTTAGACTTCTAATTGCATTCCCTTGATCATATGTGATCTTCTTGGACATCTTGGACTCCTTCAAAGACTATATTACCAATCCCAACTATACAATATTATAACTAACTCCTTGAATTTTTACAACATGTTTATTTTGATCCTTTTGTTCATAGAATTGGCAATTACATAAAACTTAACAAACTCACCCCTTGGCATTCTATGACAAAACTACACAATTGAAGTCAAGGTAGTAAACACACAAACTAATCTACCCAAGTTACCCAAGTTACATTCCTTGTTAACCTGCTTCCTAAAATCAAAACTTAATACCAAGTGTAAAAGCACGTGATATAGGAAGTGTAACATTGAAACACATAATCATAAATAAGCATGCAAATTTGAGACGTGACATTAATGTCAATCAAAACACCAACCGAAACATCAACATCACTAAACATCAAAACTCAAACAGTTAAGCACTATGGTATGGAATGCAATGCACATTCTCTCCCTTTTTACAAACTCTCATTTTTTTTATACAGTAGGCAAATGTATCCATGTCTCTCCCCAGCGACCCCTAAGACATAATGCAAACTTCAATTTCTACAAACTTCTCCCCCCTGTGTATATACATTCTCCAAGTGTATAATCTCTCCCCCCTTTTTGTCACAAATGACGAAGGGACTCAGCAAAATCATACAACATCTCAATAATGTAGGTACAATAATGTAGGTATAAGCAATCATAAGTATATGCAGTAAACAGTAAACTTTCCCACAATTCCAACTTAAAGCACCCATTGAGTAAATAATATGAGTGACTCATGTGTGTTAAGTGTCACTAATCCCCTGGTAGAGGACTCCAAACCTTGATTTTGTGAGAAAGGACTTGCAAAATATCACTGCTAATAAAGATATTCCTCTACGTATGAAAGTCAAACCAAATAAGCACATTAGAACCTACATACGAAAGCTCATTTTCAATAGAGAAGTACTTTTCTCCCCCTGACTTACAACACACATATTTTCTTTTTATCACAACTTTCAATAGAGATGCTCATATGTTTTTTATTCTTAAGTGCATGCTATTTTCCATTAAGCGACTAACATGACCCCTGTAACGAGCTTTAGGCCGGTTAACCCGAGTTAGATGACCTTAGGCACCAGGTTATGAGAAACCCCTCGGGCTTAATTACTCGAGTCAAATAGGCTTCTAAAAGAAACATTAAGATATTGAGTCCCTTATAATTATCTTTCATCCAGAGATAGATTCATGCAGGGGTAATATCGAGCTTAGGTCTAATAAAATGGTTAATTCATGTTCAAAGTCACATTACTAACATGTGACTGTCATCCCAAATCTCACACATGCAGTAGAGTCTCACTAACAAGATCATAGTGTGTGCAGTGCATATGATATATGAAGAGACATCTATTAAATACTCCAAATGTATCCTAAGTTAGTCATGGAAATTATATTACAGCTCACTAAATAAACTCATTTTTTATTACAACCAACAAAATCAAGTGTATTGTATATCATGCTGTAAAACAGTTTCAGAATCAAAATCCTTTTGTTCTTGTTTCCCTTTTTTTTTTTGTTTTATTTTTATTTTTTTTAAAAAAAATGTAAAATCATAACAACGAACAATTTTTGTTTGTTTGTTTTTATTTTAGATTCAAAAAATGAACCGAGTACACAAAACAAAAGAAAAGTCATAAACAAAACATAAAGAACAAAATGTAAAAATGCATGAGAACAAATAAGTAAATAAACATGATGCATGCATAAATCAATATCACATAATGATAAAGCACGAGCATGCACCAAAATACATATTCAGATAGGTGTGCAAATGCTCTTACCTTTAAGAGCACCGTGATCTATTTCATAATTTTTCAAATCACTTTTTTTTTTTCACCCAAGCTTGCCTAGTAACAGGAACATTCCCAGACAAGTGTATCACCAACTTGGTCAAACGACTCACTTGATTAGTGAGGAATCCAATCTGACCAACACTCTCTTGATTTCTATTCCTATTAAAGCTCTTGATTTTTTGTCTATTCAAGAATTGATGACATCTAGGGCGTATGTGTCCTAATTCACTGCAATGAAAACATCTAGGGATAAACCTAAGATCAATGTTATGTGGACGCTGATGTCTATTCTTAGGTCGACGGGGTCCTACGCTGTCTAGTAGGCCTCTGTCTAAAAAATTCCTTATCCTTAAGATTGGGGTTGGCACATGTTTAGGCTGGTTAGTAGCAGGGACAAACGTAGTTTTAGAAGTACTAGCACTATTTTCCTTGAAACCTAGACCTCCTTTATTACTAACAGGCTTTCCCATTCATAAAATGTTATCTAGCTTTTCAGAACCACTAGAGAAGACAAGCAACTGAGACTTAGAATATTCTAGATCGGTCAGAAGGTTATTAACCTGTATTTCTAATGTCTCTCTCTCAGTAGTCAACTCGCCGACTCTCCTAGAGGACTTCCCAAGCTCACTAGTGAGATTCTTAACCTGAGTATCTAAAGATTGATTCATGGATTTCAACTCACTCTGGATAAAGGTAGATTCCTTAATGTGCACTACAAACTTCTTATTTTCCAATTCAAGTTCCTTATTCTTCGCACTCAAGACTTTATTCTTAGTAAGAATCTTAAGACTCTCCTCATACATCTTATCATAAGCCTCTTGGATATCTTCCTCACTCTTAGACTTTTCATCAGAATTTTCATTACTATCTAAGTCCTCAGCCATTTCACTCCCCTCATCAGATTCATTCCTAATTCTAGTAGTAAAGACAATATACTTTCCACTTTCCTCAAGAGTGGATCTCTCACTCTAATTGTCCGAGTTAGACTCGTTATCAGTGAGAATCGTATTCATAGCCTTATCCGAATGTCTCCTACGGCTAGAACACTCACTCCTAACATGACCAAAACCTCAACAATTATGGCACCTCACAGCTCTAAATTTTTTCCTAGATTCACTCGGGCCACCTTTGTATCTCTCTTGAGGATTCTTTTCTTCCTAAACAATTTTTGAAATTTATTAGCCAGGTAAGCTAACTCCTCATCGTCCGATGAATCAGAATCAGAATCAGAGGATTCCATCCGGGTGTTTCTCACGAATTTTAAGGCAAGAGATTTATCTGTAACAGATTTATCTAAGGTCAACTCATACGTCTGGAGGGATCAAACTAACTCCTCTACCTTAATGGAGTCTATATTCTTACTTTCCTTATTAGCAGTGATTTTGGCCCTAAATCGCTCAGGGAAGGATTTGAGGATTTTTCTAACAATCTTAGACTCTGGGATTATCTCTCCTATGTTGAAATTAGAATTAACTATATCATTTAAACTAACATAGAAGACATCAAACATCTCATCTTCTCTCATTCTAATTTCTTCAAAACTAGTGGTCAACATCTGCAACTTAGAGTTTTTAACAGCCTGAGTTCCCTCATGTGTGGTCTGTAGAATATTCCAAACTTCTTTGACTACCTCACACATAGACACTCTCCTAAACTCGTCAGAGGACACTACCATAAATAGGGCATGTAAGGCTTTACTATTCCAGTTACACTCATCGAAGTTTGTCCTAGTCTAATTAGCAATGGGTGTGGGGGTCACTACGTTTTCTACATTAGTACTAGGAGCACTCCAACCATTCACCGTACTCAACCAAATTTGTTCATCCATAGATTTTAAGAAGACTCTCATCCTAACCTTCAAGTAGGCATAATTACTGCCATCAAAATATGGCGGGACGGATAATGAACTACTCATCTAGACAAAAGGGTCAGGAATTGAAACAAGGCTCTGATAACAATTGAAAAATGCAAGTTCGACCCTAACAACATTTAGAGAGGGTGAATACGTGTAATATACGGAATTAAAAGTTAATTAACATACAATAAATAAAGTTAATTATCTCTAGATGATTAAAACATACAAGTCAATTGTCCTATGTTGAATTACCGCAGTTTGTATAATAAACAGTAAAGCAGTAAAACACAGAACACAAATATGATGACGGAGAAACTCAACTGGATAAAAACTCCGAGAACAAGCCAATTACCTCCACTATAGATAATGTGGGTTACAGTTCAATTCCAGACTAGCTACACTAGCTGTTGTACACCCTGTAACTCTAAGATCTGCTGCTCATTCCAGCATTGCGATCTGCTACCGTAGATACTATCCGGCCACCCTGCTAGATTTCCCGATCTATCTCATGTAGCCTCCTGATCCGCTGTACTTACAGTCTCACAATCTTTTCTCAAGATATGCTGTATCAGTCTTACGTTCTTCTACACACGTCTTTTCCAAGTGGAATTCCAAGAATATCAAATTCTTGTGCTCTCCCTGCTCTTGTAGTCCAACCTCTCTCAACTTTCGAAAACTTTTGAAGTTCAGTTGAGAAAGTACCTTCTTATGACCAATAAGAAGTATGTGTTTTGGATTCCTCAATTTGATGTTTTCCTCAAAACAGGGTTGTCGGATCTCAAGAATAATATGTATGAATCAATCAAAGAATAGCTTCTTGGATCTCTCAAAGATGTAGAGAATATGATATGCAAGAGAGGCACAATGTAGCAACCCTACAAAAGTCGTCCAAAACCTTTGTATTTATAGTTGGAGGTGTTTGAGTATTATATGCCGTCTAAAACTCTCCAAAATCACGAAATACGTTTGGCCGCACTGGTAGGCCGCTCGAGCGATCTGTCGGCGAAGGTCAGGCGAAAATGTTATTGCATTGGTCGCTCGAGCGAAAGCCAGCGATAGTCAAGCGATAGCTGAGTAGTTGTCAGTATTTTTATCATAACCTTCTCTACCAATGTTTGATTGAAGTGATTCAAATTGTATTGGAAAGTTAACTCGAAGGGCTGCAATTCTTATAGAAATAGCTTATCCTAATTCCAATGTTATCTATGTGAAACATGCGTTGCAAGTGACTATTGAGAATTTGGAACATAACTTGTGCGGCTATTTGATACACTTTAGACTTCTAATTGCATTCCCTTGATCATATGTGGTTTTCTTGGACATTTTGGACTCTTTCAAGGACTATACTACCAATCCCAACTATACGATATTATAACTAACTCCTTAACGTTTTACAACATGTTTATTTCAATTATTTTGTTCACAGAATTGCTAATTACATAAAACCTAACAACTATACATATATATACACCTATAATAATTTTTTTAATACCCTTACAATCTTGAGATCATATGTGATTGCTCAACTCGCGAACCCTCGAAACCGTCTCTCTGAATAGCACATGGAAGCATTTCCATGGTACAAGCAAGTAATGAGAAATTGTGGGGTTTGACGTCGACATAAAAGTTATTGTTGTCAGAGAGTTGAAAGAGACACAACAGTCTTATATATGACGAGATTGTACAAATGTGAACACACGAAGCCCATGAGAGGGACAATTCAATGGGAATATATACTAATGTCAGATTACAATCCTCAAAAAAGAATTGACCACTCGGATCATGTAGGAATTTAAAATAATACTTATATATAGAAAATTTATGAAAGTTTAAAAATTGGTTAATAATTTCAGCAAATTTCAAAAGATTCCATCGAACAAATATTAGTGTTGTGTTCATGAACAATATTAATGAAAAGGATAGTCGTATATTAGTTTCATTTGTAAATGAAATGCAAAAACGAAAACATAAAGGACTTGCAGTGAAGTAAACACGAAAAGTTCTTCGAGTAGTTTAGATTTTTTTTTTTTTTTTTTT
>CAIGRF010247581.1:9317-37578 GCA_903798235.1 Fraxinus ornus
CTTCCTGTGAATTATGGTCAATACTAAGTATATAAGCGGTGATTTCAAATCCGGAGGTTAATCGTACTCTGACATTTCTCTCATGCCTCTAGGTGGGTATCCAGCTCTTCTCGCTTCTTTCTAAAGAAATCGATAAAGGCTTCTTTAGAATGGATACTCTGAGATAGAGCGAGAAAAATGGAATTTGATTAATTCAACTTCCAAGACTTTGGAACAATGGAGTAGGTGATCGAACGTCCAACTTTCTCTTGTTTAGGAGTGAATGAGCTAAGCCAGAATCTCATTATTTTAATTATTACATTTTTCTATTTTTGTAACACGTTTTAGAATAAAAAGTTATTTTGTTGCCATTATACATATGGTTACTAACTTTCCTAAAAATAATATGCGTCTTCATAACATATAAACAACCTTTTTTTTTTTTTTGGTGGAAGATCAGGAGTAAAGGGAGGGATATATCAATCTTTGAATCCTTAACCTCAATTGTGAAAATAATTATCATTAATCAATTGAAATAAGATGAATTAATAAATTTAAATGTTTACGATATACAAATAAAATAGCTAATTATATTCACGATGCTCTCTCGTATACGAATTATATTTATTTATCATTAAACATGACGTATAGAATTTTTATAAATAGGTAATAACAAAATTTTATTAGCTACGAGAAGTGTCTATTTTGATATTATTAATCAATTCGACTCAAAACTTAAGCACATGTTTGGTTGAAATATTTTGAAAATAGATTTTCGTGAAATGTGTTTTTTTTTTCGAAAATGTGTGGTTATTATTTTATTGAAAAAATGTGTAATTCAAATGAATTAGAAAAAAAAAAAAAATTAAAGGGTGGGGGGCCAAAGTTAGGAGAATTCAAAGGCAAAGTCACCTACTCACCCTTTCATTTATAAACACGTGGAGCGGCGGTTAGCATCTTGGTGACAGCGCACTTGCAATAGCTCCCCACCCAACGACTATATTATAATGTAATTTTTATGTTGAAATGACAAAACAGGAAAGGATAAAATGGTGGAGTGTATAATTGGCTAAAGAACATAATATCATATTATGTGATGTGTTGCCACCAAACCTTTCGTGACCTAACTACATTACACATTGCATATATTCTTTTCTTCAAACATTTTTATTCAAATGGCCCCCAACAATTTTTGGTGTCACATTGGTAAACAAGAAGATGACATGACTTCTGCCCAAAACATTCCACAAATACATGTGCCCTTATCTCTAGGTAGTCTATCAATATCGAGCACGTTTGGCTGAGTTTAGAAGTTGTATTTATAAAAATATTTTTTTTGTTGCAAGTATTTTTTCGACTATCAAATTGGAACGGTTAAACAATTGGAATTTTGTTGACTGGAGTCTGGAACGACAACGTTTGATTGAGATGATGGGATTAGATAAAATTACCTAACTGAAATCAAATTGAAATATTTCTATTCAATTGAATAAAATTGAAATGCAATTATTTAATCCACTAGAAGAACGTATAGTTATCGCGAATAAAATTTACCTCACATCGATAGTGTTACTGAGAGGTTTGATGCTATTCAAACATTTAGGTCTGGTAGGTTGTAAATGATTCTTGTACGAACTCTATTTAGCTCCTTTTTGTTTCCATTTAAAACAAAACTCTTTAATTCTCATACTCATTATCTACTGCTATATATTTATTAATTTTTTTATCTACCAAAATTTAGAAAAAGTCAATGCAAAAAATAAAATAAATAAATAAAAATATTCCCTATATTTTTTTTTGCTAAGCTTATAAAGTTTCTTTAAAATTTATAAATTAGTTTTTATGAAAATTAAAAATAAGTTATTTATTTTAAAGGTCTTCGTTTCATTTATATTTAAGAGTCACGTAACCATTTATCGCCTAGAGCCTCATAGCTCCGAGGACCGACCCTGTACCATGTTGCCCAGGTGACATATCCATTCAGTAGCCTAGTGGAGACGATCGCGCTTGGAGTCCTTGACCCCCAGGCCTTAGTCGCCTAATTGAGTGAGGAGTCCTATCCCAACTTTTCTTCCTGAGCCCCGATCCATTATACTTCTTGTCTCCTTCAACTGATTCAAGTCTTAAGAAGATCAAGATTCAAGAGTCATATCATATTTGGCCAACATGATATCTTGTAGACATTCTAATTCTTATGGAATTACATCTCCCCAAAATTCTATATATACTTGATTCTAATTCATTATTCAGGTATACTTTACTTTATCCGTTTATGCTTTGCACATATATTATCTCTATCTATTTAATGACTTGAGCATTGAAGGAGGTACGGGAACAACTTCCTTAGCTTTTGTGCATGTAGTTTGAAGGTTTTCTTCGTACTCATCTTTCATTCATTTTCAGTTCGAAATCAAATATCTTCATGTACGATTTTTTGTTGCATCAATTTTGATTATTGGGTCTAACCCAGACCAAAAGATTAGCAAAAGAGTAATTTAGAAATTATAATTAATAATATAATATTTTATTAAAAGCAAGACAATAACTTCACTTCCTTTTAGTCAAACATGCTCTATTGATGTTGAGACAAGAGTAATTTTTAGTCAACATGAGTGACCTGAAATTCTTTGAATCAATAGTGGGTTAGTGAGATGTCTCTTTCAACAGTTATGTTTATGTCCATAGATTCAGATTGTGGTGGTGAAAATTGGGTATAATTTAAATTTTAGATACCACGCAGATATTTTCGTATTTTAGATTTTTTGGTCAATACTTGTCATGGGAAACTATGACTATTTCATTTTATTTTTCTTATATTTTGATAGGTGACTTACTGTATTATTCTTCTTTAATAATTGTCTAGAGTTCTCATGCCTTCTAGGTTATCGACGATCTTTTTAGAACATCGCACAACACTAACGAAGAATTGTTCGTCGTTCTCAGATACTCGTTTTGCGCTCATTATTGGAATGAACGTGTAACGTTTTTTAGAGAATTTAACATAACTATCAATCTTTTGAATTTCTTGCACGAAGTTTGACTTTAATAAATTATTTAATTACGTGCACTCTCAAATTTATGGAACCGTGTCGTGTCACATTATCCTAATTGTAAAACATTCGCAACATTCTTATGAAATTGTGACATTTATTGGATCGCTTTTCAAAAAAATTGTAATATCTGATCAGAACGAAGTCTAAAATTTTAAATAAAAATAAAATCACGTATTCTTACATATTGAGATGCATAATTGTTGAAGTACAATATCATCGTGAATCCACAACTCTCATTCGCAACACAAATTATAGACATCGTAGTTAACATGATTAATTTAAGTCACACTCTCAATAAATTTAGAATTAGACAATAAATTATGTGTATTTTAATTTTAATTTGTTTAAAAATACTACTACTAATAAACATTTCTCAAAGATACTCTGAGAGGTCAACCCATGTTTTCTCAACTGAATCATGTTGCGAGTGAAATAAAATAAAATAAAAACAAATAGAAGAACACCATGTTTTACTTTGACTAACCCAACTCATTTTGTCATGTCAGGCCCATTGTTTTAGTTATTTATTAGAGAATAAATTAAAAATAATTATGCCTTTATTGGGTAGGAATTAAAATCAATTTTTTTTTAATAATATATTTCATGGAATCACACAACAAACAAGGACTATACTTCAAACTATAGGACGGCCCATAATAGGGTTAAGAGCTGTTTGGTAGAGATTAAAATTGGATTAAAATTGAAAAATTAGCTGTTATTGTTGACTTTTATTAGACGAGTGAGACCCAATAACAGTTATATTTTAAATTTAAATTGGATTTTA
Source organism: Fraxinus ornus (assembly GCA_903798235.1). Lineage (NCBI taxonomy): Eukaryota > Viridiplantae > Streptophyta > Magnoliopsida > Lamiales > Oleaceae > Fraxinus > Fraxinus ornus. The sequence continues at coordinate 13,134 of CAIGRF010247581.1, forward strand.
ATGGTTATCAAACATGCTCTAAATATTTCAACGGTTAATTCTTCACAAATATTTTCAATTGTCACTAAATTTTAAACTTTTTCAATTATCATTGAGCTTTAAAACTTCTCCGAGTTGCCAACGAACCTATCAAAATGTTATCACACTTGCCACTCCGTCACTCACTATTTTAAAAGTTAATAAACTAATTGTCATGATAAATTGAATAATAAATATGATAACGTTCTAGTAAGTTCATCAAGTTCGTTAACTTTTAAACGACAAGTGACATGATGGCAAATGTGATAACATTTTAGTAAGTTCAGCTGCAACTCAAAGAATTTTTAAAGTTCAGTAACAACTTTAAAACATTTGAAAAGGTCTGACGATGACTCGAAGAAATTTTAAAGTTCAATGCCAATTGAAAAAAAAAATGAAAAAGTTCAGTGACAATTGAGATATATAAATCCACCAAAATAAATATAGCAAATTCTTTCGAGTGAAAATGATTCCTTAATTTATTAACAGCGTGCGCACAACGTTCAACCTGATTAAAATCTTCTATATACATTAAATTGTCACACAATTTTACCCTTTCACTTAGATATCAAATGCATATTGCCTTAAAAGTTAACGTCTAAATATACGAAAACGCGAACAATGTAAAAGGTTGGAAACACGAGTGTCACAAATAGAAGATCGAGGACATGATTGTCACGCTCATAAAAATTTGGGGACCCTAGAAGAATTTACTCAAATACTAGTTAACTGCAAGCACAAGCACATGCGAAAAGGCAGAAAATTACATTTTACGGCGCCTTTGTCGTTTATTGCTTGCACACGAAGACAAGATTCCATCATGAGAGGTGCCATGCCACGTCATAGCCCAGATAAGTAGGGCGGTGGTTACGAGATGCAAAAGCTCATAGCGACATAGAATTGGAGAAGGAAGGAAGGAACGGAGAAAAATAGTGGCATCTCTAGGTTTCTTCTCCTTAGCTTATGTTCTTTATCCCGAAGGTATATCTCTATGTATTTGTTTGTATTGCTTGGGGAATGGGGATAGATGTTTTGATTGTGGCTGGTCTGGACATTGGATGTATATTTAGGGATCAAGCACGTACACGTTTGTTTGCATTGTTGGTGTAGATATTTGATTGATGTGGGTATTGGATTCATAGTTACGGATCAGGCATTGTGTTTGGTTTTTAAAATTTTGGGTGGGTTTTGTTTTTGCATCTGAATTTCTGTATTTTTAATTGTTTTGGCCTTTTTGAATTTAAATTTTGATTTATGAATTCGTGGTTTATGTAATATTGGCGTTTTCTCCCTTTATCCCGACTAATTTTACGTTTCAGGATTAATATTATTTTTTCTTTATGATTTATTAGGGTTAACGGTTCATATTTAGGATTTTTATTATGTTAGAATTTGCATTTTTTTGGAGTAGTTATGATTCTAGGCTACGTGATTGAGTTTTTGGTTAATTTGACTATATAATTGTGTGTGCGCGGCGTGTATATAATATATAATGGAGGAAGGAATTTTGTAGGTATTATGTTACTGGATTTGGGGTTGGCGTAGAGAAATGATCTTTGGGGGATGCCGTAATTTGAAATTCTGATTTATATTTACAATTTGGGCATGTCTGTTAGAGTTATCATCTGTATGGTATGTACTAGTTTTCATCAACATTGTGAGCATTGTTCTGTAGCAGAAGTGCTGGAATGTAATTTCTTGCTGAGAGTTGTATTGATCAACATATTTTAGAACGGATTCTTCTGCTGTGAAAATGAATACCCAGGAATGTATGACTTATTGCATCTTTTTCCTTTGAAATACGAATAATCACATTTTCATGTTTTATCTTTTAATATAATACAATTGTTGCCTGCTCTTGTTATTAGGTTGTTGATATATAATTGAAATAGTTGTTGAGTAGCATGACAGGGGTTATCTTCTTTTTCTGATTTCTGAAATTGGTTTAGTTTGTGAGGCTATCATTATGTCAGGTTGCATATATATTGAGTTTCTTTATTGAAATATAGAGTTTGATGTGAGCAGGCGTGGAGGGGGGCTGCCCTGGTCTCAAGTCTATTTTTTTTTTTCCCATAGTTAATTTTTTTTAAATGAATTTTTTACATGTTAGCCCTTCCCAAATTTTTAGCCCCACTCCTCTGGATGTGAGTTTGTTTTCCCTCTTAAAGTATTGTATTTGTATACATATTAAAATAATTTATTTGTGCTGTCAGGTTGTGTCAGTTAACCATTAGAAGGGATTGATATTATTTACATCATGGAGCCAGTGTGTCTCTGGTTAGATTGCTACCAGCACCGGATATTTTCATTACAGAAAGTTCTTAATTGGCGGTTTATCATCCTTGGAGATTTTCCTCTTGTTTCCTTTGTCAATTGCACTTAGTGAACAGCTTTTCTTAATAAGTACAGGAGGCCAAAATATTCCTCCTAAAAAGGATGTTGGATCTTTTGTGAATGCATAGACTTGTGCTGCATGCCTTCATTTATTTTAAACGATGGTTATGACGTGAAATGCAATTGCTGTTAGTCTCTCTTGCAATTTTGTTTGTTGCTAGTGCATTGCTGCCTGCTGGTACAACATCCATTTGAGATCCTTTGGAAATGATTTTGTGAGGTACTTTCTTTAGTTGCTATTTCTCACCACCAATTACATTTGCTTGTTTTTGAGATGACGCTCTTGTATCTGTTAATTCACTTTTTCCCTTTTTGACCACAGGGTTGAATTTGGCAAGTATACAAAGGAAAATTGTTTGTTGGGAATTAGTAACTGTTTGACAGCACTGTATCTGTGCAGAGTGGTAGTTTATATTGTTATTTGACTTTCTCTGCGATGTTGGTTTGTTACAAGTGGTAAGGTTCAGTTGTCTGAAGATTTGCATCAGATTCCCAGTATTTCTGCATTTGATTTGTTCCAAGTCTGGAAGCTGTACTGTTTCTTGAGCTAAGAGATACTGGTTTGAGAAAATTGTGTTCTATCAGTTTGGATAAGTGTCAAGATGCTCTGTGGTTCCCATCTTCCCTTGCCATTTCTGCCTTGCCATTGTTGGATGTTTGATTTCCTACAGTTTATGGATAAGGCTGTGAACCCCATCATTCAGAATCATACTGGTTTTGCATGGATGTGCTGTACAGCAGATAACTAATGTGGACTTTGCTGAATCAGCCTGGCCCTTTTGTAGTTTTCTTTAGCAATCCGTTATATATAAAAACTTTAGTATTTCTTTTTCATGTACACTCACTTTCGAACAAATAAAGTATAACAAGAAGTTGAAATCACAAAAATGGAGAGGTACGTTGGCTTATAACTGCTTCTCAAGGTTAGAGTTAGCTTCCCATCATCCTCCCAAGTTGATTATTATGATGTCTATTGGCTAATGCAGGTATAAGATTATTAAGGAAGTTGGTAATGGTACATTTGGAAATGTCTGGCGAGCTATAAATAAGCAATCTGGTGAAGTGGTATGTTTTGTTGTTTTTGTTTCAGATGGCCGTGGATTTTCATTGAATTTTTTTTTTGACCCTGGAGATAAAAATATTGTGCAGGAAAAGCTTTTTCCCATCTGAATTTGCCGTTTCAAACTAATAATCTGAGTTTGCAGGTTGCAATCAAAAAAATGAAAAAGAAATATTATTCATGGGAAGAATGTATAAATTTGAGAGAAGTAAAGGTGATACAGCTTGGTTACCTGTTGACTAATTTATCCTTCTATTAATGAACAGTTAAAAAAATATTGTCATTCTTGACAGTCACTCCGGAAAATGAAGAATCCAAATATAGTGAAGCTCAAGGAAGTTATTAGAGAAAATGACATCTTGTACTTTGTCTTTGAATACATGGTATGCATTGCTTTCCCATATGCAGATATCTATCGCTTTTTTACATGTTAATCACATATAAACATATAGTTGCATCATATTTTCAGGAGTACAATCTATACCAGCTTATGAAGGACAGAAGCAAACCTTTTTCTGAAGCTGAAGTTAAAAATTGGTGCTTCCGAGTGTTTCAAGGTTTAGCATACATGCATCGACATGGGTACTTTCATCGTGACCTCAAGCCAGGTGATTAATGATTATTGATAATGCCTCTGACGTCTTTTTTTTTTTTTTGGGATTGTGGTGGTGGGGCTCCTCCCTGTAGCCATTTTATGAGTTCTACCGGCTTGCTATATCTGTGAAGTGAGTAGTAAATGCTTGGGGCTTTTTGAGGCGAATGTCTCCACACTATAATAAAATAACTAAAAAATATAAAGATTCTGAAGCATGTTGTGATAAACCATCATTAGAATCTATATCAAAACTAGCTAAAAATTTTTTTTAGTGTAACGTACAAATAAGCATAAAGCCGATCAATAAAATAGCACATAATAGATCATCGAATTAGTGATCATGTAACTAAATTGTAATCTATTGCAAATACTATTAAAAGCTTAAATTCTCATTTCTATGAATAGAATCTTTTAGAGATTCGTCAATATATTTGATTACTCTAATCATCCTCATCATTATGAGTTTCTTCTTGTCGTTTTTCCTCATACTTCACTTCGCCCCCTACTTCCCTGTAAAGGGGAAAAAAGAAAGAAAAACAGAGGGACAAGGAGAAAAACAAAAAGAAAGAAAAAAGTGGGTTGGTCTCGTAAGGTCTTTTTTCAACGGTTGTGTGTGTTGAAATTGGCAACTCACTTGGGAATAGAGGTTTATTTCGCTTGAATTGTTGGAGGTTAGGACACGCTTCTCGCTTCTCCAATTCTTTTTTCCGAGTTTTTTGGGTCTGGTTGTATGGTATATTAGCTTCAAATCTCTTCACAGGGTATAAAAAAAGCAACCTAAAAGCTGAGACAATAATTAAAAAACTCAGGAAAGACGACAAAAATGAGCTCACACCTTGGTGGCACTGAGATGTGTCCTTAAGGTGTGCATCTCGTAAGTCGAGGTGTAATCCTTGCAAGGTGTTTGAAGAAAGTCTTACGTGAGGTGCGCCTCAAAATGTAGGGTCCAGGAACTTTTTAAAACTATGAGTAGGTGAACGTGTCGAATAGGTGATAATTACAACTTGGGTATATTGCATGAGTTAAATTGTTTACTGTTTAGTATTATCCGGAGATCGTTTTCTTGACTTCCTGCCTCCCTCTTATTTGTGAAGTTTGATTACTTGCTTTGAGCATTTTGATCATTTCTTATCATCTACTACTTGTACATTTTTCGTTTATGGTTGTACAGAGAACTTGCTGGTTTCTAAGGATGTTATAAAAATTGCTGATTTTGGTCTTGCTCGTGAGATCAATTCTCAACCTCCATTCACTGAATATGTCTCAACACGCTGGTGGGTGGTTATCTCCATGTGTAGTTAGTAGTTACTTCTGATGTGCTACGTGTTTTTATATGGATGTGCTATATTTGTTTGCTTGCAGGTACAGGGCCCCTGAAGTTCTTCTTCAGTCACAAATGTATGGTCCTGCAGTTGGTAAGTAGATATTGAAAACGGAATTGCTTCTTTGAGAAGTTTTTTCTTGACCATAATCTATTTGTTTTTGCAACACCAGACATGTGGGCAATGGGTGCAATAATGGCGGAATTGTTTACTCTACGTCCTTTATTTCCGGGCTCAAGGTATACTCATCCTCTTTAATGAACACCATCCTTGTTGCTTTTTTTGGAATGACAAGTTGGTTGAATGGTGATTATTATTATTATTATTTTTTTCCAATGAGATAAAGCATCAGAATTTTCGTATTAGTCAATGTGCACCCTATATAGTCACAAACAAATTTTAGTTTGTGTGGGTTGGTTTTAGTGTGGTTTGCCTTCATATCTTCTGACCTAAAGGAAAATGTGGATTATAGAGTATAATTTGTATGACAAGTCCAACTATATACTACCATACATGATTTCTTCTTAGCTTTTATTCCCAAATTTTTTTTCTTATACATAGTTTGGGGAAGTTTCTTTCAGTTTCTTTTTAATTTATATTTATATTTTTGAATATTGTTGAGTATACATTATGAGCATTTTTTTTCTTTATTACTGGTGTAGTGAAGCAGATGAGATTTATAAGATATGCTGTGTATTAGGAAGCCCAACGAAGAGTGAATGGCCTGAGGGACTTGAACTTGCTAATGCCATCAACTACCAGTTTCCAAAAGTGAGCTACTTCTTTTTATGGAGAAAATGGTGAAATATTTGTCAATAACTTTTTTTAGATGATTTATCACTTCGCTACCTTCTCTCTTCAAAAATATGAAATCAAAGAAAATAAAAAACAGTAGTTTAACAAGGTGACTCTTGGAGCATATAACCATATATCTATTCTAGTGAGATGAAGGGACATGCTTATTGAGGTTGAAAGAGTTTTTTTTTTTTTTTTTTGGCTTCTCTTCCAGAATAATTTATTTTGCTCTTGCTAATAATATAAATGGCCTCCAGCGTTAATATTTTGAACTTCTATAAGATTGATGGTTGAACTTTAGACATTTAAACTTAATATCTTTCCTTGTTTGAGGGTTGGAGGAATACTCTTATGATGGGGAATGCAGATAAGCATAAAAATATCTTATTAGTTTAGGAATTAAGTATGGTTTAATTTAGATTAGCTTATTTTAGTTTTCTAGTTTGACTAGAATTAGGGTTTTTTTTTTTTTTTTGTTCACTTAGACTTCAAGTGTACGGATTGTGACAAGTAATAAAATGGATTTTTAAGCCAAGTATCGTTCCTACAAAGATTATTTTACCTACTATCAATTTCTATCTTAAACCTATAAAATGAAATTAATATGGTAACCAAATAATAAATCAAGAATTTATATTAAAGTTAAAGCTCTACTAAATCTATTAATTTAATCAATGCTTGAAGACTTTTGAAAGAATTTATGGGATTAGGTAGTTAGGAATTCTTATTTCACTTTTGGGTTTGCTCCTCAATGGTCACCAGTTCGAGTCCCCTCAGGGCCACTGAGGTGAGTGCCCGGCCGTAAACTTCAGGGCTCCGTGGGATTAGTCGAGATGTGCGCAAGTTGGCCCGGACATCCACGGTTATCAAAAAAAAATTCTTATTTCACTTAGGTCAATTAACATTCACCTATCTCAATATGATTCAGTCCCTTTTCATGTGTGTTAACAATTGAATTAACCAATTTTAGTGATGATTATTGTCGAGTAAAACTAGTCTTCTTTATATGTACGGATTTACTATTTATTGTAGCTCTATGTAAATTCACACACATATAAACACATTAATTCTCAAGAATTTAGTAAAGAGTGCATAACAATTAAGAGTATCTCTTGATTTCTTATCAAAATTGATTTCACTTATTGCACAAGTTAGGCAAATATATCTCCTCTCGATCTCAATATTGTCCCTAAATTCATGAACTCTTGATCAACAATTAACATATAATCAAAGTTGCACAGAGTCCTTTGTATTAATTAAACGTTAAAACTTAAGCTACATCGTTCGTCCTAAAAACAAATTATCTAGCCGTTCATAATTGCGGAATTAAACAAATAAAAGATTAAAACACTAAGTTCAACTACAATGAACTAAGAAAAGAACTTGAAGCTATTGTTGATCTTCGCCACACGAATCTCAACAATGAATCATCAACTTCTTCCTTGATAATTGTAGATCTTCTGAGAACCTGATGATAGTTTCTTCAAATCCCAAATTACACCACAAATATTGAGAATTTATGTGTGAATCCATGTAATTTGCCTCAAGAATAAGTCCCTTTCCCTTGAAAGAGATTGAAATAATCCTATTTATATATATCTCATTAGGTCTAAATTGAGCCTCAAGTGAAAAAAATTCAGAAGTTGATTAAAAGTAGGAAAGAAAATTTTTTCATGGCGTTCCACCAAGCGATCGCATGGTTCAAGTTTGGTCAATGTAATTCCAATTTGCTTCCTTGCGACTCAAATAATTAGAATGTTGTGATTGCAACGTTAAACATCTGCCATTCATGTGCAATTTGGTCCCTCATTTCCATTATTTGCTCACCTAAAGTCATATATTGCATTTTAGCCCTTCAACTTCCAAACTCGATACTTTGGTCCTTGAATTTCAGAATTTGTCCAAGTTCAATCATTTTTTCATAAAATCTCATTCCCTTTTAGCTGTTCTCGTCAAACACCGGGGTTTGTCCTAAAATAATTAATAAGCACAACAAATTAAGTATCTAAACAATAAAAGTACTCCCAAACGCCCAATTTTGGTAGCCTAAATAAGTGTAAAATCTCAATTATCTGTTTTATTTTATACCTATAGTTGTTTTCTTACTTAAATTAGGTTAGTTTAAACTCTATATAAACAGGATCTATGTATAGTAATAGCTAGACTGTGATGATTGAATAAACTGCAATTTCCTCTCTCTAATTTGCTTCTCTCTTCTTCCTCTCTTTCCACTTCTATAAACCTCAGTTAACACATTTTAAGTATGAACATTTATAGTTTGTTCACATTGTGGATTGAATATTTAGATATTTAAACTGATAACCCATCTACTTGTCTACATGTTATTGATGTGGCAGGTTGCTAGCGTACCTCTTTCTTCGGTAATACCATGTGCCATTGAGGATGCAATTAATCTTATTGGAGTAAGTGATGCTTGCTGGTTACCATTCTTGCTCTCCTCTCCCCCTTCACATACATGAATGTACACGCATTATGACTTTTGTGTGCCCTGATTTAAAGCTCCAAATCTGGAGGCTGCTTTGATTGTATCATGTTTTCTCTATTGAGTTTCAATGCTCTCCTATCGTCTGATGCAGTCACTTTGTTCGTGGGATCCTTGCAAGAGGCCAACAGCCTTGGAGGCTCTTCAACATCCCTTTTTCCAGGTAGCAACTTTTTCCCATTTGTAAAACGATAATGTTTAATGCATTAACTCAGGGAAAAGAATAGCCTTACTCCTCGGGCAACTGACAAGGTTGCTTTCTAGCATATAATTTTCTTAGATGTGAATAATTGTTTCATTTTTGTTGCAGAGTTGCTTCCATGTTCCACAAGTATTACACTGTAAAGCTGCTGTTGCTAGAACACCTCCATCTGGTTAGTCCTAGAAATATATTTTAGTCTTTTCTTTGATTTTGAGTATTTAGGTAACAGATCATTGACCTTTTTGCAGATGGCATGAGGGGAGCTTTGGAACAAAAATGTGGTAGAAGATACACAGGGTCTATATCAAACCCGAGACCCTTGAACAACCACTCTGTTAAATCACGCACATCTTTGAATGCAGGTGCTATATTATGATATGATATTTGTTATCTTTGTTGATTAATATTTGTTCTGTAATTGTTATTTTTAAAAGGTTGTAAAAAACATGCACACCCTCCTCCCTCCTCCTGTGTGTGTCCGTGTTTGTCTGAATATGTAGCCACTGTTACTGGACCTTAGAGCTATTATTGTAGTCAACACACATGCACAAGGGCCCTTGAGTTGAACGGTCTTTTTAATCATATTTTCTTTTACAGGTGTACAGAGGAAGCTGGACATGAATAAGCAGGTTAGTCAGAATGCACATTTTATACCCGAAAGTAATGTGCTTTCAACGATGCAGGCACAGGGTATTTTGTTTTTAACTATATGGTAGTATCATTTTTCTTTTTCCTTAATTTTTTTTCTTGTTCTCTTTGTCGTATTAATGTGGCCCAGGACGTGAGTAAGAATGACAAGACCTTGAAGAGCGATGTGAAGCCACAGCCAAGACATTGGTCGCCTACAATGAATGGACCAGGTAGTGTGATGTACCAATTAATTAATATTCCTCTTCAATTGCTTTTCAATTTGGCCATTTGAAGGTTTGCAGTTCACTCTTCTTTTGATTTCAATATTGTAGCACTTATCTGTTATTCATTTCTGAGTTTAGTATTTGACATAAGTAAATTAGTAGTGTCGACTATTGTGATAAATTACATATTCTGGTATCTCAATCGGTTGAGATTATAAGTAATCTTTTATGCAGTTTGATGATTTTCTATATTAGTCTTTGAAAATGGTAAAGAACATTTGTGACTTGGTAAGATTAAATTATTTCACTTCACTTAGGGTTTGTATAACTTTCTGTTGAATGTGCGCATGCATATATCTATGTCGACCAGATATCCTAGAAGGGTGTTAAATGTTTTAAATTATTACAGTTGTGCAGAACTTTTTCCCGTTCTCATGTTGGATTAGCATTTCCTGTTAATTGGTTTGAACTCTCCTACCTTGTTTAATAAATGGTTACCATTTTTTGGTTCAGCAGCTAGCTTCTTGGGAAAGACACGTGGAGTTTCTGATGTGTCCAATAAGTTAGCAAACATGAAAGTAAGCTCAGGTAAACAACCAATTGTAAAGCAGTTGGTGCCTCCACCTATGAAGGCTGGAGGGGGGCATAGGCAATCTGATTTTTCCTTTGGACGACACAAGGAAATTCTTCCTGAAAGAGCTTATGGTAGAAAAGTAGCAGGATGAGGAAACAGCTGAGAAGTTATAGATGCTTGAATGGTATGTTCGTGCTTATTTCTGCAGATGAATTTTCCTGGAAAAGCTAATAGAGAGATAGTGACAGAGTGAAGGAAACACTCCGTTGACATTTTATAGATGATCAAATGTTATGTCTATGTTCGTTTTGTGCAGATGACCTTAGTTGAGCTTGGCTGCCCAAGTAAATTCTTTTCCATCTAGCATCAGTTTTTTCTTGTTGGGTATAATTGGTTTTTCTGATAAAAAATTACTATAATACTGGTTTGAAATATGGGCTTGTTTTTATTCACCGTGGGCTCAGATTGTGTTATATGGAGCGAACCTCTTGGCTCACTTGAGATATGTACACTGCACAACACCCGTGGTCTACAAACTCTATTATGAGCGTGATTTAATGATAAGATCCAGTTAAAAAGCTGTGGGTTTTTTAGTTATAGATTCTCTTGTTCTACTGACTGGCTAATGGCTTTGGGCTTGTTTTCAAATCTCATCATTCATCCTTTGGAATGATTCAACGATAAATTCTCTCTTAACCCCCAGTTTTTTGGCTTATGTGGTGGAATTATGATGTTCAATGTTGCTTATGCCCAATCTATTTGTACTTCTTTCTCTAGCAGTTTGGAGATTTTGGATGGACACCAAATTACAGAATGTAGTTTTTTTTTTTTTTTGGGGGTGGGGGTGCTCCGAGGTCGAATATATTACTTTAGTGTTCATCTTGTACCATGAAGATGGCGATGGGTTAAAAAAGGATTTTCTGTACGTTTGATATCCAAAGGAATGATCCAAATGCAGGATTAAATGTGTGCTCAAATTTGTTTTTACTAGTTACATTACCAGCCCTGATTTCCTGCCCACAATCTATTGCCACATCAGCAATGAGAAATTTTTATCCTACCCGAGTAGGAGATCAATTTTTAGTTACATACTTGCAAGGGATATTCAAAGGAATGATCCAAATGCGGGATTAAATGTGTGCTCAAATATGTTTTTACTAGTTACATTAATTTCCTGCCCACAATCTCTTGCCACATCAATAATGAGAAATTTTTATCCTACTCAAATTTTTAGTTACATACTTACATTAATGGCTTTGGTTTCATTTCATTTGCCCATTTTTCGTCGATAGGCGTTGGTAGCCCATTTAAGTGCTCCCATAAGCTGTAGTGTTGGGATTTGAAACTTGTGGCCTCTCCTCTCGTCTAGTAAAGTGCTTGAGCCCATTTTATCCACCGTGACAAAGAGAAGAAGAATTTGCAATAGTTAATTTTCACGAAACCTATTTTTTGTAGTCCTATGTTAGGAACTTTCTTAACTGTGAATTAAGAGTGTGTACAAGAAAAAAAACATATAGAAAGCATACAAAATACACACAAATAGGTGGGCCTCTTTTTTGGCAATATTTAACATATAAATTTTAATTAGGTGCATAATTCATAATTTTATATAAGTAGAGAACATTTGATATTCGCTCAAAATTCATAAATAAGTTGAACATAAAATTAACAAATAAGTCATTTACCTATATAGAATAGTTTTTGCATTGTAGGATGCATTAAAGAGTTTGCAAGACTCGATGAATCATTCGGGGAAGACTTTGAGTAGCGGTTGACGAAGTGGGGCCAGTTGAGGCCGCAACAGGCTAGCGGGCGGTCGACCCTACTGAAATCAGAACATGTTGCCCGTTCATGTATACGGAATATCATAGAAAATGATTGCAAAGGTTCTAATATATATTTTTTATATTCGGTTTGTTGTCGTTAGTACACAAATGCCAACAAATATTTTATTTGGAGACATATTTGAACCCCTTGTGTAGAGGTGGCAAATGAGCCGAACCACGAGCCGCTTGGGCTCGTCAAAAAGATGAGTCTGAGCACGAGGGGCTCATGGGCTTGCTTAAAATTAGTTTTTTTTCTTCTTCCAAAAAGGCTTATCCTTGAAGGAAAAAAAAAAATGGACGAGCCGGCGAGCTTTGGCTCGGCTGGGCTCGCCGAGCACCCACGAGCGGCTAGCTCAAGGCACGAGCCGAGCTAAAGCTCGGCTCGTTGTCCATGAGCCATGAGCCACGAGCTTTGCTCGTGCGAGTATGGGCCGAGCCGGCTCGGCTTGGTCCGTTGCCACCACTACCCTTGTGCACTCATTTGTGAGGAACAAATAAGTAGTATTTTTTTTTCTTTTCTTCTTCAAATGCCTCCCTTCCTAGCACCACAACCGCTGACTTTCGTAGGCCATCCCAAGCCAAAAATCCTAACACTACCATTGGTTCCTGATATTAACCTGTTAAACATTATGCTTAACACTTTGGACTCAATGATGTAACCCAATTAGATGGCCCAATGATGCAGCCCAAATTAAAACTGAGTCCATCCCAAAATTAATGGAATGTAACCCGACTGCCTCTTTCCATTTTGTGCATTCTCGCATTTTGCTGAAATAAGACTTTGGTTATTATTTTAAAATGCTGTGATGATGCCATTTGAAAGTGGTGCAACCGTTGGATGCTTCTGACCCTTTGTATTATTGGCTTGACTCTTCATTTTGCTGAACATTCGAGATATTGCCTAGGTTTTCATTTATTTTCCACTCTCTCCGTTCTCTCTGAAAGCTCTTGGTTTTCGTTTGTAATCTGTTGGTTTTAGATATTTTTGGTGAAGTCTAGTGTAGATTGTTTTGTAATGGTGGCGATTATGTTCTTGGTCGAGCAGTAACCTTTGATTACTTGGTGTAATCAGTTGAAATTTCTTGAGAGAAGAAAATTGGGTATGAGAATTAAATCCATTTGAATTTTTTGTATTGTGACTCTTATACTGATAATTTTTGTTGGTTTCTAGCGGATTAGAGTGATAATCACTTTGGTTGATGCTCAAAGAATGATTAGCCTTTTTCTATGGTGAACATCCGGACCTAAGAGCGAAAAATCCTTGGCGTTCTTTAATTTCTGTTATATTCTTGGAGTTTTCTGGAACTGTTTATTCCAACATAACCTTAACTTGACTTTGACTTGCAAACTAGATGTAGTGGGTTTGTGAATATTTTCATGAAAAAAAAAAAAAACTCACCGAGGTTCTCATATTATTCAAGTCTTTTGGAGTTGGTAGATTCAAACTTGATGTTAAGGCAACATAACATATTTTGTGATATGGTCAAAAGTGTTCTACTAATGGGATTCACTTGAAATTCAACTTAAATTGAATCTTATTTTTCTACATGTCCTACATGATGATCACAGAAGTGATGTACAGAGAGAGTCTTATGACACCGGAAGGGAAGTAGTCAACTTTGCCACAAATTTTAAATGAATTTCCCTATTGAATTGGAGAGTTTTCCATGTAAAAAGTCAGCGTAAAACTAAAACACAATTAGTTTATTTTTCGTATTTTAAGAGTTCATTTTTTTATACCATTTTTGGTGTGATATCCACAACAAAGATGACTAGAACACATGAGAGAGAGAGAGAGAGAGAGGGGGGGAGAGAGAGAGAGAGAGAGAGAGAGAGAGAGAGAGAGAGANGAGAGAGAGAGAGAGAGAGAGAGAGAGAGAGAAGTTGCATCTTAAGACTTCGATTAATTTTCTCATCCAGAAAGTTCGTGTTAGAAAGAAGATTTGAGACAAATGATTCCATTAGGCTTAAAAAAAACCCACAAGGCAGAAAATAAAACAATGATAAAAAAAGAATTTGAATAAACCAACTGTAAACTACCCATAAAATAATTAATGGCAGCTTTGCCTGAAAAATCCCCCAAGGCAGAAAATTTGTGAACTGCCAACCATATATTTTGAACATGGGGCTTAATCCTTTTGGCAGCATTCACTTAGAGCAAAATGGAATAAATTTTTCAATGGAAAATCTGTCATTTATAGGTACTGAGTTTGTATCCTGTCCCTGTTTGTCTCCCACCAGAGCTTTGCATTCACCTCTCCAAACTTTTCTCGGCTGCATCAAACAAGTCGACAGATAAGACAATGACGATTAATTTTCATGTTAGACATCGAAGTTTATTTTGTTTTGAAGCTGTCACTTAAATTTACCTGAATCTGACACGCCGAAGCTCCCTAGTACCATCGACCAGTTGTCTGATGGTAATATATACTCCCGGCTCATCTTCTTCGATCCACTCCGATTCAATGTCACTGGCATTGCTTATGGAAATTGATGGCTCGTCTACTGAGGCGTTTGTATCCCTCGATGCTTCCATATACGACATATCACCTCTTGATGCACCACTAGGATAAGCTCTTGATCCTGCATTATAATACTGACTGCCACCATGGTCTGGTGGGAAATAATTACTACTCCCAGAAGGCCTATACCTTACTGATGGAGTCATCCTCGGGCTTTCCCGGGCATATTCGAGCCTCGAGTAAGTAGAATCCCTCTGCATCGGTAAGAATCCAAGTTTCCATTAGTTCACAACTTTTTATGCAGGTGTTTATTGATGTAACTGTTAATCTGAATCTCTTTACTCTACATCACACATTATTATTTAGGGACTAATGAAGGGCTAAAAGAACCAGTATTCAAGTGCAAGATCTTATTTAGAGTGATCATACTGCATATCGTCCCACAGTCGTAAAAAGCATGTAACTTTACCTATAAATATAAGTGAACGCGTAAAATATACATTTTCTGGAAAAGGAGAAACAAGGGATTTACCCCATCTTCAGATCTCCCGGGAGTGTTAAAAGCTTGCTGATTGAATTTCTGAACATTGTAGAGCTCCATTATTCTATCGTAATTTTCGCCCCACCATCTCTGAGCTTCCCATTTATCGAACATCTCCCGGCTTCAGATTCAATAATAATCTTGAATTAATATCAATTCCAATAGAATTTTTCAATTTATAGAACAATTTGGCATCCTATTAGTCCCAAGTTCTTTCAATATCAAATTGGAAAGTTGAATGAATAATATGGTTGTACCTTAATTATATTCAATTCATAGTTATTAACATGATGGAAGCATGAATATTGGTTAGGGACATTAAGTTGTTGATAAGTACGTACCTGAAACGGATTCGTTTAAGATCATTTCCACCGCGAGGGAGAGATACGAAAGTAATTTGAACACCTGGCTCTACCTGTGCCATCCATTCTTTAGGTTCATCGTCATTTTCTAGCAACACTTCACCATATTTAGTCGAGATAGATTCTCGTGCATCAGGGGTTTGATCACCGGTAAATGCTCTGCTAAATCTTGAGTCAGGTTGAGAAGCACGATGTGCAGTGCTAGTAAAATCCCAAGCTGGAGTAGAACTTGAGCTTCCTGGTTGCATATGAGAAGGGTATGGCCCTTCTGATATATCGAAATCAGGATATGATCTTTGACCTCTCTTATAGCTGCTCTCTCCTTTGCTTTGTTTACTAGATCCTGAGACCTTCAATGCCATATCCTTGATCTGATCATCATCACAATTACAAGTTCTTAGGATTAACAGAATTATTATTTTTGAATAGAAATAAGAATTACGACTACATTTGATGCACGGTACTTGATAGTACATTACAATAGAAGTATCCCTTGTACGATACGTCTTGGCTACACTACTCGTCCCTCCAGAAGAGGACTTAAAGTACGATATACAAAACATCTCGAAAAAACCGTCTTAGTACAGTTTGATTTACTTAATCTATCGTCTCGATAAAACTTAAAGAAGTGTATACTTCCTTAGAGCTGAAGCACAGCAGACTGTATCTTCTTTTGTACCAGCAAACTGCTATATTATCTACAATATCAGAAGCAATGTAGCAATTTGACTACAAAGTCATTTGAAGTGTATTGACCTAGAAATATTAGTTTCTTGCTCAGAGTTCAGTATATACAAGGCTGCCACTGGCTCTTTCAGAGCAAAAGTAGCTGCCTTACACGGTCCAAAGCATTTGATACAGGACTATATTTTGACTCTGCAGGCACTGATATTATCACCTGTATATGTACTAATCACAACATTAATTGTATGTTTCATATGCAGTATTAGGCCTTCCTACAGTATAATAACAATATTTAACTTTTTTTTTTCTTCATTATTAGTTACAAGACTATCGAAACTATCATACTAAATATGATATAAGTGTATGTTTGACACGCAGTATTAAATTGTAGTAAGCATAAAACATAAAATACTTTAATTTTTTCTTGTTTAATACTATCTATTACTGTCTAATCTCAAACGTATTGAAATAAGGATTGACGTTGGAACAAAGTGGTGGACAAGTATTCAAAGGTGGGTCATTTAGAAGGTGAGTCTTCTCCAAGCATGTCTCTTGTCTTTTCCTATGATCCCACCTTCACTTTCTTTATCAAAGAATTAACACAAGTATCTCAAAAAAGATTAAGAACAAGACTTTATTCACTTTTCACTAGGAGATATGTAAGTGTGTGCACATTAGGGCTAAATTTCTTGGCAAAAAAGGAATGTCACACAAAATTTCAATATCTTTTTATTAGTATTATTCAGTACTATAAATTTGAGAATACAAAAAGTCATATCTTTTGATTTGGGTAGCATGAAATTTTTAACCAAAAATGAGATTCAATGAGGGTGAGGGATTATTCACTTATAAGTTATTCTACTGCCATATGCTTTTGATTCAGGTGAACCCACTAGTAAAAAAATGTCAGTCAATTTGAAGATTTGCTTTCTTGACCGAGTTTAATGCAACATACACCGGCCATAAATATTGAACATATCTTGCCTTTTAAGGTATAAAACAATACAATTTACAATCATGCTACATATATGTACAATGTTTGTGTACAGTGTTGGTTAACAAAATCCTACTTTGTATCATTATATTCATCCATTTTAAAAAAAATGTTTTCTACATCATAGACTTGAATTTTGACAACACATGATTGTCAACCATTTAAAAAAAATTATTCAATGTTTGTTCACAATGTTACGACAACATCCTACTTGGTATCATCATGTTCATCTATTTAAAAAAGGTTGTTTTCTATATCACAGACTTAAATTTTGGCAACACATGATTGTCAACAATGTTTGTACACTTAGCTTTATTCTAAAATTTAAATGTTTTTCTTACTTAATTGATTTGCGCATCTTTAGGCTTATCATTTGTCATATTGTTACTTTGAGAAGATTGATAGAAAATAAAAACGGGAAAAATACGAGGGCCAAAGTTTTGAACACATGATCCAAGTGCCCAATGCCCTATCGTACACTAATTATTTAAATTCCGACGAGAGGAAAAAATAAATAAATAAATAACTTCTTTTCTTGAATGACCAAGAAAGACTATAAACTCACTTTCCGAACCTATTAAAATTATGTAATTGGGTATTCAATTCTTTTTAAGAGATTGATTCCTTTTAAGTTTATAGTTCATTAATCTTTTGTCGACTGTTTTTGAGCATTCAATTTGTTTTAAAGAGATCGATCCCTACTCTTAAAAATAAGAATACAGCCTAAAGGGTCCCACAAAAGGAAGAAAAACCAGTGGACCCCACCATTGGATATATAATAAAAGCGACAGTAGTTTATAGATCCTTTGTTTGTAAAGAAACTGGCACAAAAAAACAAAGCAAAAGAAAAATGATAGCTCGGATTTAGCATCAATCTAGGTGACAGTATAATTTATCGTCGTCCAATAAACACATATATCTTAGAGAGAGGGTGAGAACCTGATTGGTGAGGGTCTTGACGGCGTCTTTTGTATTTGGAGTCCCTCTCGGTGCTTCTTCTCCATCATCAGCTCGTTGCTTTGAGCACGTTATACACGTCAACATTTTTCACTATATTATTTTATGTATATGCAATTTTTTTTTAAAATTATATATTCTGTTTCACCTGCATGGATATTAGGAAAAAATATAATGTATTAGAAAAACTTTATATCTTTATCAAGATTTTTTAATAAATCTACTGAGGATACAACTTTTGCTTTGCCAATAATAAATGTAGATTCTTCCGCAACAATCAAGAAATAGAAACTTATACTCTCTCAAAATAAGAATAAAATGCCAATCTCTCACATACAAAAAAAAAAAAAAAATTTATAGAGAGAGCGAGAGAGAGAGAGGGCTCGCGATCAGAGGAAGTGAAAAAAAAAATAATGAAGAATATTAATGCTTGGATATTTATATAAAGAAATAGTCAATAATTGAATGCAAAATCCTAAAGTAGTCATTGTATCTGCTTTAACGTGCAGAAGAACAAAGATTCAAGGTTTTGTGCAGTGAGAGTCGAATTCTCTGACAAAATCCATTAACATCCCAATAATAAGTAACTTTTTTTCCTTTTTATGCTTATCAAATCATTTCTTTCCCTTTTCTCCAATGAGTAATGCTACATGTACCCTTTGGGTACAAATGGCTTTAGCCTTCTCCAATAATCCAAAGTAAAGTTATACAAATATATGTGTATTTAATTTATTCATAGTACAAAATACATCTAGAAAAAGAAGAATCTTGTTGAGTTGTAGTGGAAACTAGTGTATCGAAACTAGGCTCAATGGAGTGGAAGAAAAAAAAAATATTTTACCTTAAAAGAACTGCAAAAACCCTTCAAGAATCACGGTGAAGCTTCTTCAATGGTGATTCGACAGCCAGAAATTTCTGGGTTTTTTTTTTTTTTTTCTGAATCTTTTGCAGCTTCACTGCAGAAAGGGAAAACTGAAACAGCCCTTCAAGATTAATCCTTGCATGGATCTTCAACGATAACCAGAAAATCTTGTTCTTGTGGTGAAACACAAAATTCTCAGATTCAGTCTCGCTTCCCGCTGCACCAGAAATGCCACGGAGCTTCAATATCAGTGTGTGTGTGCGTGAAGAAATATATCTGAGACAAGGTGATGAAGAGAGAAAGACAAGGGAACAGCACAAGTGGTAGTCAAGTTGTGGGTATTTATAGAGTGATGTGACGCCGTTATCTCTCGTCGTTATCTACCTGGAAAATATGCATTGATGCCTTAAAAAAAAAATTCTAGAATTAGTACCACGTCTTTTCAAATTTGTACCTTGACATTGTTCTGGCATTATATAGACGGCGTGTGTGGGGGCATGAGCAGTTAAGGGTCAATTTTGAATGTGTAATTGGTCTACAACTCTACATCCGGAAAACATGGGGGTCCCACCTGTCTAGTTGATGCAATTTGAGTACGCCACGTGTCCATCATGCTGGAATTTGAATTGTCATCATCGATGGTTGCAACCCTGTTTGATAACTATTCTTTCAAAAAATAAAAAAAAAATAAAAAAAACTCACTCATTTTTAACTACGCATTTTCAAAATAAAATATTTTTTATGTAAATCCAGAACTTTTTCTTTCTTTTTAATTCTACATTCTCCGAAAAATTACTGTTCAAAAACTAATTTTTTCCAAGAAAATGACTGTTAGACGAGGGCTAATTTGATACGTAAAATGATCATGATTTAAGCCAGTGATTTTGAAATATTGTGAATAAATATAATATTGTTTTGTTAATTTTAAGGTTGTGTGTGGGCAAAAAAAAAAAAAAAAACAATGATAGACTTCGGCTTTGATACATAAGTTTATTACTTTAAACACCTTTTAGTTGTTTGTCGAAAATAACATCTGAAGTAAACGAACTCGAGAATGTTTTTTTCAATCGCATTTATAACTCATTGGGAAAATCCACATGAGATCAATGGATTATGTGTTGCTCTATCAAAATTAATTCGTACAATGCCTTTTCGTGGCACTCCAATAATCAAGTCAGTCTCAAGTATGTCACATATATTGAGGAATATTTGTACAGAGATGGAGTAGTTACCCTAATAGAATAGTACATTCTTCATAGTGGATAGGAATTTAACCGTTAGATTGTTATTATATATGGTGTGTTTGATATAGATTTTATCCAATTAAAATTGAAAATATAGTCGTTATTGGGCCCCATTCGTCTAATAAAAGTTAACAATAACGGCTAATTTTTCAATTTTAATCCGATTTTAATCTCTACCGAACACGCCCATAATAATGCCATAGTGGTGAAATCCACCTTCTGAAAAGACTTGCAATTTAACCTTGTTTGACAATCATTATTTTCAATTTTTTTTTCTGTATACTTGTTTTCAACCACACATTTAAACAATAAAATATTTTGTACATAAATCTAAGACTTTTCCTGTATTTTTAATACACATTCTCCTAAAATTATTATTCAAAACTTTATTTTTCTCAAATAATGATTGTCAAACATGAGCTAATAACTAAAACTTAAAGTATTTTTCTATTATAAATTGAGGTCAATGGTAAATAAATTAATATTTGGACCAACCAATTAATAGTGAAGGACATGAACTTTGGAGGGAAACATAAATTATGCTCATAAAATTATAATATTTATTCAAAATTTGAGATTGACCTCTATGCTTTACAACAGACAACAAAATCAAAGTACTCAGTAAAATGATTCCTAGCATTATTCTTTCAATTATGATATAGCTAAATATAATTTTGGTACATTTTAATATGCTTATTTTTATTGTTTTTGAAGATTTGGGAATTCCATAAACTTTTTTATTTTTAAAAGACTTGTTTTATCATTTCTCTCAGTACGACAATTGATTTAACTTGATATTTTCTTTAATTTCCGAGTTCTACATTGTTACTTCCAACAACCTATTTTAAATAAAAAAATTCCTGAATTTTCTGAAAATTCTTAAAATAAAACTTACTTTCGATATACTAATGGCAGGAATATTTTGAAAAAATGCCCCCAAAAGTTTGAACAAATGTAAAAATCTTTCAACTTCCCTAGACTCTAAATCCCATACGACAATACCTAGTTTCCAAATAAGCCAATTTTGGAACTTATTTTTCAGAAATAAGTTATCAAACACTTAACCGACGCAACAAATTCCTTCTTCATCATAGTTAAAGTCGATTCTCTTAAAATCTACAACAATAATAAACTAAACCAAAAACTGTCTCAAATCAAAGTTATCAATCAATTTTTTATTTTATGAAAACTAATTCACATTTGAATGAATGTATGATTTTCGACTTTTCCAACTCAATAGCCTAGTCGAGTTTTAAGACATTTTTTGGAGCAGTACCTTTAACCGAAGTTATTGTCTGTGGGTTGTGTATCTTTATTCTCCCTTTAGGCTTTTGAGCAAAGAAAAAATTGCTTGGAATAAGCAGACAAGAACAAAATAATTCAAGCAATGTCACCTGAGCAGTGAGCTTTTCTCTAAAGGACACCTTGTAAGATCTTCTTAGGCAGCAAAAGCATAGTCAAAAGTTCCAAAGACTCATTTCTTGCACATATTTGAAGCAAGGTTCAAAAGCAACACTTTTGGCTTCTTGGAGATAAAACGGTTCAATTCAATGTAGTATGAGATCAGACAACAACGATGTTTAATATTAGTTAGTTCAGATAGAGACGAATAATCCCTATCTTGCTGTCACCCTTTTATGAAAAAATATTTAGTACGCTTTTAGCTTGTCTAGTAAGGTTAGACATTATTTCCTTCTTTCTTTAACATTTTTAAATTTAAATTTTTAAATGTCGCAGTATAGTATAATATTGAGTAAATTTACATAAACTTTTCATAATAGATTTTCCCTTGTGAAAAAATTAAACACACGTCTTCCATTTTACCCCTTTACATTATTTTTTCATTTGCTATTTCAATTTTATTTAATTATATCCTTTCCTGCTTTTCTCATGAAGGTATTTTTTTTTTCTTTCATATTATCATAAGATACAATACTTTTTCATACTTTGGATTTAAATGAGATTATGTTAAATAAAAATACAATTATAAATATTTTTATGAAATTATTTTTTTAAAAATATAATTGACAAATTATTAATGATGGCACAATACCACTCCTTATATTTGCCTCGATCTGTTTAGGCAATCGAGGTGGGGACGGAAAACATGATCCAAACTCCGAATCTTTGTTATTTTATTTTATCTTGATATCTTTAAGATTAATTAATATTTTGAAAAATAAATAATTATTCGAACACAATAAATAATGATATTTTAGTTCTCGTCCCACCCCACTCAAACCCGTCCATGAAAATCTCCAAATTGGACGGGACAGGGAGGGACTGTTAGAACTTGTTCCCATTCCATTGCCATCTCTACAAATAATTAACACATCAACATAAATAATTAAATACATATTTTAGAACAAGTTAATAAAACTCATTGAAAATTGTTTAAACCAATCAAAGTTTAAAATAAAGTGGGCAGTGGTCAAGAAGACAACATTAGGGTCCCATTATTGGTACGATTAATATTACAGTGCTGTTATTGGTCACTTCCGGCTTTGCAAATCTGCATCCACCGCAGATAATAAAAGTGAAAAGTTCTAAGATTTGACACTATACTAAACAATATATTAGAATTTTTAATCTATCAATTATTTTATTCAAAATATTATATACTATCTCATCTAAAATAACAAAAATGCTAACAAACATAAATTTAAATACATATATTTAACATGTCTACTTATGGGTAGGTTAGATTCTGTTGTAAAACAAACAATATATCATACCACTTGTTGTGAAATCAATTACCGGATTGAAATGTTGAAGTTATATGACAAATAATGAAGCATTAGATCAAACAAAATAATAATAAATACAAGCAATATGACAGATGAATAAATAGATTTTATTGACTCAAGAATAATGGAGAAGAAAGAAAATTTACAATGGATCCTATAATTTTAGTAATCTATTTTCTCACACTTATCAAATTGTATAGAAGAACCTAATATTTGTAGAAAACATGTACATGACGACGTCCAAACCCACTTAGTAGAGTTGTTGATAAAGTAGGATGTCAAAAATCGAGTCCAAAACGAAGTAGGAGAAGGATACATGGAAAAAACAAAACAAGTGGCGAGCGCCGCCCACCGATTTTTTTTTTTTTGGCTCAAATTGTTTTCTCCATTCCAAAACTCTTTTACAAGTCTAATACTAATTTCCAATTCTCAATAAGTTTTCAAAATAGAACTTCAACTTGACATATGGCTCCAATAGAGTTTCAAACTGAATTCTCCTTGACGTGCATTTCAATTACTTCAAATAAGGAATTCGGGTCACACCTTAATTCTAACAGATTCATTTCTTTTTTTATTATTAATTATTTGATCCATAAACAATTTTCATAAATGAGTGTTAACGAGATGTTTGATTTTTATACTCAATAATATTTTAATTATTTCATTTAAAAATTTAACGATATAGGAAACATAAATTTATTGGATCGATCGATCAGTCCTAACCTGCATATAGGCAGACACAATTTTAAATACAATCAACCCATAAAAGTTTGTGGGTACCATAAGAAGCATATGCCAAGATTAGACTTTAGTCTAATCCTTGGAATGTTGGTGCAAGCAACGTTAGGATATGGAAATGATTAAAAAAAAAGTAATTAAGTTTAGTAGATCTTAATCTTTTTCGATTCCCAATGTTTGATTACTTTAATTATGTGACTGTACAGATTCTAAACCCTGTTTAAGGATTGATTATTAAAAGAAGAGAGGCCACGTTTATTTCGAATTAAAATCAGATTTTTATTTAAGTTAAAGTTAAATAATCAATATTAATCATATCTTTCATGGGTCCCACAGTTTTTCAATTACACATTTCAATTTTTTTTACCACAATCTATTAAAAATCTAATTTTAATCCCCACCAAACCCGCACGAGATAAATGAATGGGAAAATGATTAAAACGCATGCCTTTGTTTGTGACTAATCTTCGGCTTATCCCTAACAATATAAAAGAGGGAGTTTAATTTTTTCGTCCTCAAAACGACGCCGTTTTTCGTCCTCAAAACGACGCCGTTTTTTCCCTGCCAATATACAACCCCGTCTTTCCCATTCTTTCTTCTTTTTCATTCCCACGCTGCTTCTTCTTCTGAAACCCTTTGCCAAAATCGAAAAACCCTTTGCCAAAATCGAAATACCGTCTGCGAAAATCAAAACCTTTTTATACGTTTGTG
>CAIGRF010247581.1:42322-53467 GCA_903798235.1 Fraxinus ornus
TTTTTTTTGTGTAATTGATTAGTTTGGTTGTTGATAGGAATAGGAGAAAAAACTAAACTTTGGACGAAATTGTGATATTTACTCCATGTGAAATCCAAATATCAATTTAAACATAATTATTTTAGATGGTAATATGGTAATATAATTACTAGATGTCTAGACGGTAATATAATTACTTGGAAACAGGACTTGCTCCTTCCCATTGTTGTTTTAAGATTGAAAATGAATGAAAGAATTTGTCTTTCTTGTTTTTCTAATTGGAAATGTACATGAATTATGAAGTTGATACCCTCCCTATCTTTCCCGTTGCATGCAGCATGCAATTTTGGATTTCCCATTTTTTGTTATTATTATAAACAACGTTCTACAGGAAATCATCTTCAATGTCTCTTCAACAAGATATGCATGTTGATGTAGGATTACAAAAAGATTGAAGTCCAAACTTTCAAAAGGATGTATCCATCATTTAGACCTCCTGTTTTCTTCTGTACCAAAATACATTTATATACCTTGTTATTAGCTGCCAAAGTAGACCACACGAAGTATTATTTCTATTCATTAAATTTTTTTCGTACTGCATTCGTTATTGTACATATCACTCACAATTGAAAACTTGCCGTCAAAATTGCTCCACGCTATTTAGTACCCAACTAAACTCGAACACGTGCATTGCACGTGCCTCCACTAGTATTAAAAAAAAAGGCACTTTATTTGACTTGCAATTTGCCTCTCGTTTTCCTTGAATATACAAAATAATTTCACTGTAGAAATTCCTTTCCTTCTTTACATGTTCTTAAGAAATCGATAGTTTAAAGGTTATGTCTAATTCAAAATCACGAAAAAAAATCTTCATCGCTTCTCTTTTTCACTAATCTCTTTGAAAATATCAGTCGCTTATCTTCATTAATGTAGCTAATGGATCTTTCTCTCCCATGTCCATTTACTTTTACGGTTCCTACAATGAATATTGTAGTAATTTAGGGGCTCCAACTTCGATTTCCGGGCTCAGTTTCACCAAACAAACGACACCACAATAGAGACCCAATCTCACTACCAAAGCTCCCAACTCGGTTGCTCCTCAATGCCTACAAAGGACAAGGAGTGTGAAGGTTAATAGCCACAAAATGACAACCACAAAGGCAAGAGAAGAAGAAGAAACCAAGGGGCCTCGGTCAAGCACCAAGCAAAGGAGGAGACTCTGTTTTTTTCTACAAGAACGGCTACCTTACTTCACACACGCAGAAAACAGTAATGGGGCATCAAATATATATGAACTATAAGTGGGCTTTTAGGTTAGACAATGGTAAGAGCCCAAATGATAGCCGAGAAATGGGTTATCAACCAACAAGCCCTCCAAGAGTTTGGGTCGGGCCATGAGCGGCACTAACTTAATTAGGCTGCTTCAAATGACCCGGGTAGGTTATATGATTCGTCTGACTAATTGTGGTGTCGATGTACAACTTCAGTCATCGGCCGAGGCCTATGAAACATAATCCAACAAACTAAACCGGTTTTACATCATCGCCCGGATTTATTGGGTATCAAAACCCAACAAATATACCATGTGAATTTAATGAAAATGACAATAAAATGTATGATGGTTTGGTGCAACAATCATGCTACACGTACGTCATCCTTTACACTTTGACAACACATCATTGAATGGTTTAAATTTTTCATCCAATCAACACTTGCAATGTCAACAATTAGGTCAAGAAGAGAGTATAAAATTGGCATTTTCCTTAGTGCAATACACCAAATTCTACATCAGGTTTCAGAACATAACATGTTATCCAAATTACAATCATGCTATAAATACAAGGTTTTTCACAGATTTTGTACAGGAAGATAGTTGTCTTCCTATGATTTGTTGTTGAAAAAATTCGTGCACTTGAAGAATTATTCTCCAAACTAAAGTAGAGAGTTACACATGAGTTAAACTAGGAAAAGTTAGCCGTCTTGCGTTTCTTGAATCCACTGCCTTAACTTATTCCTGCCTAAATCTTGCAAAACAATCTCTTTAGTGAGCTTGACTATAGAATGTGAGGATTCTGATTTCACTATTAGTCCCTATTTGGTTTTGTTAAAAATCATATTTTTAATAGATTTTGATAAAAGTTGATGAAATGGAAAAGTTGATAAAAGTAGTGGACCTTATCAAATGTATGGTTAAAATTAATTGTTGACTTAGCCTCTGTTTGTACCGTTGAAGCGTGCAATTCAAGGGAAGTGTGAGGTGCAAGTTAAAAAAAAAAAAAAAAAGGCCAGGTGGGCCCTTCAACGGTACAGTTTTTTCTAAAAATGAAGAAAAAATGTGGAACAAACGGAACCTTAAACTTAAATTTTTTTCAATTATTTTAGCAAAACTGGGGCTTTATCATACTTGCATTAAAAATATTGAATGCAAAAACAAGAAACTAATGAGTCATGAGTAAATAATCGAGTCTCTTAGTATGTTTGGTACATAATATTTGACGACTATACTTACTTGCATATACAATACAAAAAATTTTAGTTTATTTTTTTTCCCTAATGCATTTGAGTTCATTTAAATCTATCCTTATTGGACACGTCATTAATGTCTTACCCGATACAGAGAATGATCTTCAGGAACCATATCTGCAATCGCTACAGCCAGCAGCACAAGGAGTAGAAAGATGGAAACCATATACTGCAGTATTTAAGGTACTCAACAATGAAGTGTTCTATACATTGTTTCAATGTTGTTGCATTGTTGAATAAACTGGAATTAAAACGGAATAAATCATAAATATATATCGTGCCAATATGGACTGTGTAGATAGGAGAAATACTTGAATAGGAAAAAGTCGAGAACTGAAATATTCTCTGCTCGGGTAGTGTTCTTGTCAAAAATATCACATGAATATGGCAGCAACCATTACCATTCTTGGCAACAACATGACCCATACATGTAAGCATACAACAAATGATCCCCCACAGCAATGGGAACCTGTTCCAATTTCAAAGAGTTAACCAGAATAAACAAAAGAAATTTCACAAGAAAACTAAAGCCTTTTAGTTTCATGATTTTCCAACGCAGGTATATATTTTTCATGATTTCCAACGTAGGTATATATTTGTTTATGTATACAATACACATACCAAGAGCGTGTAGAATTGGACTCGGTGTGCGCGTATAAAATCATGGCAATCCAGCCCAGTCCTGATGCGGAGGTGAAAAAAATTACCATAAACGAAATGTTGAGATCGATCAAGTTTCTAGAACTGAGGGTCTATTTGATTGACTTTAGTTTCCATGGACTGACGACTCTATCACTACAAAAAATAACTGATTTCGCGACAAAAAAATGTTGTCGCAAAAATTGAGTTTTTGTTGCAAAAGCAATTTAGCGACGACAATATGTTTGTTGCAGGTATTGTCGCGCTATATGAGTAACGGAATGTGTTCTGCAACGACTTTCGATCATTTATCGCATTAACAAAATCGCGACACTATTTGTTTGACGCGAAAAATACGAAATAGCAACACAATATTTGTAGCCATTATATCGTCGCCATATACATACGTCGCGAAAAATTAAAATGGCGACAAGTCAATTTGTCGCAGCGAATATTCCAATAAAGTTTTTTCGATAAATATGTTTACTGCGAATGTTGAGTCACGGAATGTATTCTGCGATAACTTTCGGCCATTCATCGCATTAACAAAATCACAACACTTTTTGTTTGACGCAAAAAATACAAAATAGCAACACGGTGTTTGTAGCCATAATGTCGTCACAATACATATATGTCGCGAAAAAATAAAAAAGCGACAAGAAAGTTTGTCGTAACGATTATTCCAATAAAGCTTTTACGAGAAAAAATGTTTGTTGCAAATATTCTTTTAAAGGCGCAATTTTTGCTACTTATTTTATTTTGTGACGATACATGCTCGTAGTAATATATCTTTAATAACAAGCAATGTTTGTCGTGAAATATGTTTTACAATGTTTTTGATATGTCGCATAATATATTTTAATGTATTCAACATTTGTAGTACAATTTTAGGTAACAAGTGATGTTTGTAATTAAATTTATTTCTCAACATAGAGAGTTTATCGCATCATCAATTGTGTAACGATGTATAATTGTTGCCTAATATATTTCATGTTCATTTATATATGTCGTATATTTCATTCTACAATATATAAAATTATTACATTATCTTGCGACAACGAATATTTATTTGTGTCAAGTTGTGCTCGATTAAATTTATTTCGAAACAAAAAAGTTTGCCGCTTCAACGATGTACAATCGTCGCCTAATTTATTCTATTTTATTTATGTATGTTGGAGATTCTATTTCAAACATTTGATTTTTCAATTTCTTTCGTCGCAATAAAATTGTTACTATAGTACACATTTAATTAAGCTCCTGTTCGACAACCATTTTTACAAAACTCTTTCTTTTTCTTTTTTGTTCCTCAAACTCATTTTCAACCCCACATTCTCACAGTAAAATATTCTACTAGTAAATTCAAATTTTTTCCCCCCCTTTTAATCACACATTCTCCAAAAAATCACTATTTCAAAACTCATTTTTTCCAAAAAACTCCTTTCAATGGTTGTCAAATAGCGGCTAAAACTTCTGAGAAATTGAGGTGTTGTTCTTTCATGTTGTTTTGTTTATTACACTAACCTTACATATTAGAGGTCCTCAGTTCGTAACCTTGCATCAATGCATATGGTAATTGTATTTTTATTTTTTTCTATAACAAGTTTCAATAGAGGGGATTATTACAAAAGATCAAAATTGTAGGTTGGAGAGGAGCTTTGGGTAGAAGTCACCCTTGAAATCGACTTATAAGAGAAGGGTATCCAAAATGTTTAAAAACTCACGAGGAAACTTTTCACAAGCAATGTTGAACATAATTAGATCATTAAATTCCACAATTCTTCATGTCCATGGGACCATTTATCCCAGTTGGGTGACTGCATGAAACTAGCCTTCTACCGAAAGTAATCTTCCCCAAGTCGCACCATTCGCAATAAGAGTCCTTCAATACGTGTGACTGCTCTAACCTGATTTCATCAAACATTATAGGAGAAGTCACCCTTAAAATCGATGTGTAAGTGGAGGGAAAGTGAAATATAGTAAGATTATTATAGGCGGTTTATAATGTATGGTTTCCAAATTGTTGTGAACCATTGAATCTAATCTTCAATTTTTTCTATCATTTCAAATGGTAAGTCCTAAGGTTAGCGGTTAGTTTTATATCCTCTTATCTTGATCTTTAGGAGAGTAGTATATGTTAGAGATTAGTTACTAGAAGAAATTTGGAAATTCTACATAGAGAAGTTACAATGAGATGGAAGAAAAAAATAAATGAGTGGTGAACTTGTTCTTGGAGGCAGGTGTTGGAAAATTCCAACGTGTGGGGCCACACATGTACATATATTAAAATGTGGAATGCTATCTTAAAACTTTAGTCAATAAAGTGATCTATTAGGGCCAATTTTGGACTAGTGGGTATTAATTGTCATGTGAATAAAGTGTAGAGACCAGAAAATTATTTTAAATTGATGAATGACCAATTTAAAATAAGTGAAAGATAATAACTGCTCAATACAATTATTATATCATGGGGTCATGGTTCCCAAATTGAACGTGGTTTTTCATATCTCTACATCATATCAACAGAGAGAAAGTTCTTGTTAGAAATATGAAAAGGGATTATCAATCCAGTTTTTTTTTTTTTTTATCAAACCCTTTTCATGCATATAAATCTTCCATGTTTCAATCAAAGAGAATATTAAAAGTGGAAGTATACCTCGATCCATAGATGTGATTGCTTGAATGGGTTATGATCTTCCAATTGATATGTAGTTTTGAGAATGTTAAGTTTTTTTTTTTTAGAGATATTGTCTTTGAGGAAAAAGTTGAAGAAAGATCGGTTTCGATTCTACTATTGCTTTTGACAATGTACATGTTCGTTTACCTGTAATTGATCAAGAAGTATGTCCAGAACCTCAACAAGACAATGTTGAAGAACCTCCCATCCAAAATGAGGTAATTATTTTAGAAGTACAAACTCAACACCTCAAGAACCAATACCATTAAGGAGATCTACGAGAGAAAGGAAAAATGTTATTCTGGATGATTTTATAGTATTTCTCCAAGAACATGAAGAAAATAATAGAGTGATGGAAGATGATCCAATCAATTTCCATCAGGTCATGCAGGGTTCTAACTCTCAAAAGTAGATTGATGCCATGAATGATGAGTATAAGTCTATGCAAGACAATAAAGTTTGAGATCTTGTCCCATTACCAGAAGATGTGAAATCCATTGGTTGCAAATGAGTTTTTAAAACCAAAAAGGATTCGAAAGGTAATGTGAAAAGATATAAGGCTCGTCTTGTAGCTAAATGCTTTACATAAAAGGAAGGCATCTACTTCAAAGAGACTTTCTCTCCAATTTCAACGAAAGACTCTTCCGGGACAATTATGACACTTGTTGCGCACTTTGACCTTGAGCTACATCAGATGGATGTTAAGACAACGTTTCTCAATAGCGACATTGATAAGATGATCTATATGGTGCAACCAAAAAAATTTATGTCAAAATATGGTTTACAAATTTAAGAAATCCATTTATGGCCAAACACACTTCACATCAATGGTATCACAAATTTCATCAAGTAATTATCTCATTTGGTTTTGAGATGAATGTTGTTGATGATTGTGTGTACATAAGTTCAGTGGGAACAAACATATATTCCTAGTTTTATATGTTGATGACATACTATTGCCACTAATGATATAGGCATGTTGCACGAAATCAAGAGATTTTTATCAATAAATTTTGAGATGAAAGATTTTGGTGACATCTCTTTTGTATTAGGGATTCAAATACACTGGGATCGATCTCGAGGTATTTTTGGATTGTCACAAAAGAGCTATATCGATAAAGTACTTAAGAGGTTTGGCATGCAAGTTTGTAAATTAGGTGACACTCCTGTCGCTAAGGAAGACAAATTTAGTCTCAAACAATGCTCGTAAAATGACCTTGAAGTTAAGGAAATGTAGAAGATTCCCTACACATCAGCTGTTGGGAGTCTTATGTATGCTCAAATTTGTACACGTCCAGACATAGAACTCATTGTTGGAATGCTAGGCAGATATTTGAGCAACCGTGGGATTGATCATTGGAAAGCAGCCAAAAAGGTTGTGATGTATTTTAAGACAACAAAGGATTACACGCTCACATATATCAGATCAAATCAGTTAGAGATCATATGGTACTCCGATTCTGATTTTGCTGGATGCCAAGACAGCAGGAGATCCACATCAGGCTATATCTATTTGCTACCTGGATGAGTTATTTCCTAGAAGAGTGCTAAGTAGACACTCATAGCTTCTTCTACCATAGCAGCAGAGGTTGTAGCATGTATGAGGCATCTAACCATGGAATATGGTTGCGAAATTTTGTCACTGGGCTGAGCATTTTGAATGGCGTAGAAAGACCGCTAAAGTTATATTGTGACAATAACTCATTAGTTCTGTATTCCAACAACAACATGAGCTCATCTAAGTTAAAACACATTAACATTAAGTTCTTGATTGTGAAGGAAAGAGTACAGAGTGGACATATTTTCATAGAGCACATTGGGACAAACTCCATGATTGCGGATCCACTTACTAAGGGATTGACACCCAAGGTCTTTCATGAGCACACTGCTCGTATGTGTGTTGTATTTAATAAGGATATCATATTTTAGTGGGAGTTTGTATTTTCATTGCTTTATGTTTTTGACACGTTTGTGTATTTGGATATTTTTCTGTACAGAAATACAGTATTTAATTCATTTCAATCTATTGTTATGTTCAGTATTGATCTCACTTAAGAAATAAGGTTGGACCAGTTGGAAATAGACATGTTTGGATCACATAACATGTGATTTTCATGCTACACTCCCATGATTGATCTATGTCATTTGGTTGTATGGGTGTACATGACCATTTTTGGATTTAGTCATGCTAAATGTGACGAAAATCGCTTTGATCCTTTATCAATATAACTGATGGACGAGATTGTTTGGAAATACCCATAAAATGATAACAAAATTTTGAGCTCATAAAGTTGTGCACATTTGTAAGATTACATGAATGGCACAATGGGAGATTGTTAGAAAATTCCAACGTGTGGGGCTACACATGTATATATATTAAAATGTGTAATGCTATCTTAAAAATTTAGTCAATAAAGTGATCTATTAAAGCCAATTTTGGACTAGTGGGTATTAATTGTCATGAGAATAAAGTGTAGAGAGCAAAAAGTTATTTTAAATTGATGATGGGTCAATTTAAAATAAGTGAAAAGATAATAACAGATCAATACAATTATTATATCATGGGGTTATGGTTCTAAAATTGAATGTGATTTTTCATATCTCTGCATCCCCATCAACAGAGAGAAAACTTTTATTAGAAATATGAAAATGGATTATCAATGTAAGATGAAAACATCTCCTTATCAGCACAAACATGACGAGTAGCACCAATATCAATGAACCATTCTCTCGGATCAAGGTATGCTTTCGCTTTTAATATTCTCTTTGATTACAACATGGAGGATTTATATGCATGAAAATGGTTTGATAATTTTAGGTTTTGATAAATTTTTTTGGATTGATAATCCTTTTTCATATTTATAACAACAGGACCTCATCTAAAGGAGGGGAGAGGAGAAAGGAAAATATAGGAACAAAAGTCTTAGTCCTATTTAAGTGCTTCCAGTCCATGTTGGGAAAAAATATAGTGAATCCTAAAGTGAGCGTAGAACAAAATAGGAAGAATAGTGATATTTCAATGTAGTTCAAGATGGTGTTAAGAAAAAGCTATAAATCTTATATTTTGTAGCGTCTACTTCACTCTAATTGGATGAATTAGATGGGATTGATGTTGAACTTTGAATCATTTCTTTAATCCGTATATATGATAGAATGGTTAATATTTTTTTTTTATATCAATTTGAAGATTAAGGAAGCTAAATTCTGTTGGAAAAAATGAGGTGAATGGCTCACTTTGACATAAATTTTGAGTGAGACCCATTTACTTATTTTGGAAGATCAACATTGATTTGTGTTCTCCTCTGCTACAACATCGAAATCATGTATTTACTTGCCAAAAATGAAGCTCAGGTGAATGAAAAATTGGAGTTCAAAGTGGACCATTGGAATATGGTTTATGTTGGAGGGAAAAATGGAGGGAAAACTAAATTTGAGTTGGAAAAGTCTGCTTGTACACCTTTGGGTTACAACAATAGGTGACAACATTACGTGGACTGCCGAGATGCAATGGGCTGGATGGCTGAGATGCAAGAAGAAATTAATTACTTTTGGAAGGCGAGAAATGAGACAAATAGGAAAAAAACAACCCGTGAAAATTCTCGGCACCCTACACAACTCGTAAAAACTAAAAAATTCATCCTTTCTCAATGGAGGCTCCCGAATTTTCTCACTCAAATTCCCGACGATGTCATGTATTTTTTACCAGTTGCCCCCCTTTTACAAAAAAAGGAGTTTGATTGCACCTGAATTTTGAAGCAGATCTGGCGACCTCAGCCCGAATTCCAGGTGACGTCGCGTATCTCTTATCGGTTGCCCAAAAAAAGAGTTTGATTGCACCCTAATTTTTGGTCGAAATCTCAGTCTTACAAAACCTCCCCAAGAAGCTTATTACCCAGCATTACCTAGGTATCCCCAATTTGTGACTTTATTTTTTTAATTGTTATCGTTTTGGGCCATATTTTGAAATGTTTAGAACATGTGCAGACCTCTACCTCTATAACATTAGGATGTTTGAACTCATTTATTTCATAAGTCAGTGTCTGAATGTTATATGTGCAAATGAATTTTTAAACAATGAACAGCTGCTTCAATCCATTTTCGATTATGTTAAAATCAATATGTTGTTGTAAATCTGAAATTGTTATGCTAAAAGTGTATGCTAATTTTTTTGTAGGAGAATAGGTTATGGAAGACGCAGAAAATGACCTTTTGGTGGAATCTGAAAATGTCAACGTGGAAAACAATATGAATGTAGTTGTTGTGCCGGAGGTTGGTATAAAGTTCAAGGATATACATGAAGTCTTTGATTTGTACAAATCATATGCTTACAACATAGGTTTTTAGGCGAGGGAGAAAGGACGATGATGGAGTTGTGCGATATGTGACTTTCACATGTAGCCATGAAGGCCAAAGAAGTGATAGCACAAGCGACCATTGAAACCGCAACCAACAATGTTGCAAAGCCTAGATCTTCACATCTTTAGATAATCATGGTTACTCGGGAATTAACATGGTACACCTCGACCACAATCACAAAACAAGTCCAACAAAGTTGAGATTGTGTCAATGCAATCGAGAATTGAGTACACATGTGAAACGGAAGCTTGTAGTAAATGACATGGCTGGAATTCCATTGCATAAAAGTTTCAATTTTGTAGTTATTGAAGCAGGTGGATATGAAAATATGACATACGTGGAGAAGGATTGACGAAACTACATTGAATAATTTAGGCGATTAAGCCTTTAGGAGGGAGATGCAGCAGCAATACAATTATATTTTTTAGATATGCAAGCAATGTGTGCAGGATTTTTCTTCTGTATTGATTTGGAGACTATTTGCGATTAAGGAATGTATTTTAGGCAGATAATCGATGTAGGGAAGTATATAAGGAGTTTGGGGATGTTGTCACATTTGATACCACTTACTTAACTAACAGATATGACATGCCTTTCGTACCTTTTGTTGGCGTCAATCATCACGGAAAATCAACACTGCTAGGTTGTGGTTTGGTCTCGAATGAGAATATGGATACCTTCATTTGGCTTTTCAGGACATGGCTTAAGTGTATGCACGGTCAAGCTTTGCATGGAATTATTACTAATTAAGACAGGTCAATTCAAAATGCCATTCAGATAGTTTTTCCCAATACAAAGTATAGATGGTGCTTGTGGCACATGATAAGTGTGTTTTTGCGCACTTATTTAATACCTAGGCAAGCTAATTATTGATTAAAATGAGTGAATTTCTACTCACAATTGTGTAACATTTGTTTTTGTAGGCAAAAATCACCCAAAAGAAAGAGAACAAGACAAAAGAATGAAAAAAGGAC
>CAIGRF010247581.1:59760-75507 GCA_903798235.1 Fraxinus ornus
TGTTTAGTGATTTGTGCATCATTCGAGAGAAGATTGTACATTTTAGACCAAATAGTAGAAACTCTAGGTTTATGTAATGTGTAATGGATAGAGATATACCATTAACCCCTAGGTGACCCAATGAGCTATTTTCACAATGATTGAATGCGGTTGTTTGGTTGTAATCGACATAGAGATATAGTAGGTTAAACCAATCAATTAGGGTTAATTTCACTCGAGAGAGGTAATTAACTAAAATTGGAAGATCGGGTCTAACATTGGAATTAAGTAATTCGTTAATTGGCATGTGGAGAAATTAATTAGGCGACGGTTAAGCGAAACCACGAATCCCAACCACGTTTTCCCCCAAAATTTCCAAGTATTTGTGTTTTTCTTATTTCGTAGATTTTTAGTTTATTTACCGTTTTTCAAATCTTATGTTTTAATTGTGTGTGTCTCTTTTGATTGTTAGAATTAAATTGATTAAAGTCGTGTAATCTAAAGTTTACATTCCTCGAGGGATCGACAATCCGGACTCTAAAAGTCCACTTTATTACTTGTACGCGACCCGTGCACTTGCGGTATATTTTCAAGCGAACAGCACATTTTGAAAAAGCTGCCCGAAAAATTTGGATACCACGTCGATAAGGGTTCAATATTTTCAGCAATACATGTATTGGTATATGATTCTCATTCGATTGAAGAATTTGAACAAGGTTGAGGATCAATGAACACAACATTTGAGTTGCATGATAATGAATGGTTGTCGAGATTGTATGAGAACCGAGGTCATTGGGTTCCTTGCTTTTTAAAAACAACTTTCTGGGCTAGGATGTTAACAACACAGCGAAGTGAAATCATGAATATCTTTTTTATGGGTTTGTGCACTCGAAGATATCTTTGAATCAGTTTGTTGAACAGTATGAGCTAGCATTGAGGAACAAGGTGGAGAAGGAGTTCTAGGCTGATTTTAAGTCGTTTTCTCAAATGGTCTCACGTGCAACAACATATGAAATGGAAAAGCAATTTCAGGTAGTATACATAATTTCAAAATTCAAAGAAGTTCAAGCTGAGTTTATGGGTAAGGTTTACTGCGACCTCATATCTGCTTCGAAGGGATGTTTTGGGATGACTTATGAGGTAAGGGAAGATGTTGTTTGCAGCAATCGACTTAAGAAGAAATCATTTTTGTTCTCTTTCCATAGTGATAAATGTGAAGTTGTTTGCAGCGTCACTTGTTTGAGTTTCGGGGAATTATTTGTAGACATGTAATCCCAGTACTGATCCATAACGACATTATTGTACTACCGATCGGTATATACTATGTAGGTGGAGGAGGGATGTCAGTCAACCATACACGAGGATCGTAATAATATATGACAGGTTGGGCAATACTCTGGGATAGTTGAGATACGACAATATGTGTAAACTTTCACCCAAGTGGCAGACCTTGCGGCAGATGATGAATGTCAAACCCGACTGATTATGGAATGGATATAGTTCAAGCTAAAGAGCTTTCGATGTTGAAATGGAATACTGGAAGCAAGATCTGTAGTCAGCATACGATTCAGGCGGGATCTCAGTGTACTGGTTCACAAACTACATGTAGCGTGAGCGTGTGAGATCCTAAATTGACAAAGAGAAAGGACGCGCCTAGAAAACTTCGGAGGAAGAGCCCGTTGGAGTCGAATTCGAAGAAGACGACGGTATGTTGAGGTATTTTTCCGAATAAACTTAAATGGAATACTAAAAATAATTCTCATTTATTTTAGATATACATGCAAGCACCTTTAACTGGCAAAGGAAACGACCTACAGTAATGCATAACAGTATACCAAATGATGCAACCGATGTTGATGCATCTCAACGAGAATAATCTTCCACGTCTTGATGGTTAGTCTATTTATTGGAAAAATCTGATTTGTGCTTTTCAAATTACTTCATTGTTGACTTTGTTACTTATGATATGGTCACAAGGAAAATCATTTGTGTACACAACCCTATCCGTCAACTAGTTCGTTCCATCTGTCGTCACCGCATTTCATATTCAATTCCCAAGGTAACAACATTTATAAAAATGTAAATTTTTACGCCATAATGTTGTGTTCACTTATTCATTTTCATGTTATGTGTTAGGTAATCCTATTCAATACTACAATCAATATTTATCGCATCAAGGAGGTACAAGATTATGATGGGAGAAAGTCAGAGGAGATGAAACTTGGCACCTCAAATGTTCAGTAATCATATGCTGCAAAAAGAAAGTCCTAATGTGAACATGTAACGAATGGCTAAACATAGGTTTACCATTCACTTGTTCTTCTAGCCAGTGGAGGAGTATTTTCTTTTTTGGGTTATATTGTTTTCATTGCATTTTCAAGTGCTAAATTATGTTGAACTTGTAATGTTTCTTAGCATCCTATCATGCAGTTTTGTATTGATGTATTAAGCTTTCCTTCCACAATGTATTTGGCTTTGAAGTTCTTTTCAAATTTAATTGTTCATCTTTATTTGGTTGCGCCATTTGATTATTTTTGTGTCCCCTTTTCATTTTTTCTTTCCTAATTTTATTTGGTAGACAGATAGTTGAAACAGAGAGCTTGTTCAAACCTATACTTTCACCTGAAGAAGTTCTAGGTGAGATGTTACTTTGGATTGTCATATGTTTCTCTTCTTGAAGAGATCAAGTTAACTGTTATACATCTTCTACTTCTAAGAGTTTCCTCCCATCTTGGCATTGTGCAGTATGTGTGTGTGTACATGGGACCTACAAGAAGAACTTGGAATCAATTTTAGAACATGGTCTTAAATGTATGAAGAGATTACATGTACATTTTTCTTGTGGCTTGCCAACAGATGGCGAATATTTGATGTTAGTTTGTTGTGTGCTCTGTTCTTCTTCATCGTCACCCATCCTCCTTTCCAGTACCTTAGATGGCAAATGGGATCGAGGCCTTTTGAAGAATCTTATGCCTTGACAAGGGTGGTGGTGTGACAAAAATATGGGAATGTAATGATACAGAAACATATGTCCCTCATTCTTCAATTTTTAATTTCTCTAGCTGAAGAAGTCCTAGCTACTTAAAGTTTTTTAATTAAGTTTCCACACCTTTTACAAACACCATATACAATTGCCGAACAATTCGAGCACAAAACTAAATAAAGTAACATGAAAATGGAAGATGCTATTAGAACATAAGTCGCTGCTATTACATGGTACTACAGTCAGGCCGATAATACACAGAGATGCACGCTACAAGTTCCAGGCGGCATGCTAACTGGACCCGACTACCATATCGATTATGCCAAAATCAAAATGTTTCAATCCTGCAGTTTCACATTGAAACAAATGGAAACTAATCAACATACTAATCAACCCGACTCCTTCCGTTCGTGTTTACCAATCAACATTTTACTTCTTGTGGATTGTCACGGTCAGAGATATATTGATTTCTTCTTCGTCTTTCAATCGGACTTCAGATTCGAACATGTAGGATATATTGTCAATTTTAGTACGACTAACGTTACTCGATTCTCCAATGTCTCACCACTCCCAAAATCCATAATTGTGACTGCAAAATTTGAAAATTTTTCCTTTGTGTGGGGTATCCCTTTCAACCTCAAAACACTTTTGAAAACCGTTATTGCACGCTGGGCATTCGGCAAAGAAATGGCCCTTACGCCAACGACTGTGGCAAACTTTCGAATTCTTTCCATCCATTCGACTACTAGAATCTAGCAAAAACCAAAACCAAAACTTCAAATAAAATTTCGTAATTATGGTCATTCTTTCACAAATTCCGTAACAAAAACCATATGAAATTCGTTCCCTTCCTCATTTGTCAAAATGATAACTATAATAATGGCAAAGCTTTCAAAAAATCCAAATATTTCCTACCTTACAAGAGACGATGACGGGTTCGATTACTGTGATGACAAGACCGAATTTTATGGAGACGGTCGGATGGGAGTCGACGAGTGAACGAAAATGGGGAGGGGAGTGAAAGAGAGTAGGGTAGGTGTTTGATTTTGGTAAAATGGGAGAGAACTGAGAAA
Organism: Fraxinus ornus; assembly: GCA_903798235.1. Taxonomy (NCBI): domain Eukaryota; kingdom Viridiplantae; phylum Streptophyta; class Magnoliopsida; order Lamiales; family Oleaceae; genus Fraxinus; species Fraxinus ornus. Next base: position 63,796 of record CAIGRF010247581.1, read on the forward strand.
AATCTTGATTACCTAATGCGATATTTCGAACATCCGAAAATGGTGGCAGCTTACAGAACGCCAGACTGCTTTGACTAATTTTCAGACGGGCCGGATCGACGTTGAGGATTAGAACAAAATGGGAGAGATGAGTGAAAGAGAGAAGAGTTTCGATTTTAAGGGAAATGGGGGAAAAAGTGAAGGGAGGGTTTCGTTTTTGGGGAAAATGAACTGGGTCAATTACACCTTTTTCCTTTTCCTTATTCCTTTTGCCACGTCAGTTTGTCAAGAACCGTTGTATGTCTAGCGGGGTCGATTTGAGTTTATCCAACATAAGAAGTTTATGAAAGCTAGAACCACGTATATATGGTTACACTTTGGAAATGTGTAATCATGTGTAATATAGATGCTCTCTCCACATGCGTGCGCAAGGGGTGCAAATCAAGGATCGAAATAGACTTCGAACCTTGAACTTGTGTGCGGCATGATCTGTGTACGCGAATGTTGGACCGAATTGGTCAAAAATTGGCTCCTTAGGAGGACCTACGTTTTGCCAATTTTTTTGCTTTCAACAACTGACTTTCGATTTCTGAAACTGTTAAAACTCCAATGATTATTATCATTAATGTTTGAAATTGTTGAAAGTCCAATGGTTGTTGTCATTGAGTTAATGGACAGATTTAACTCGTCATTACTGGGGTTAAGTCTATATGAAGCCTTGTTTTTCCACTATTCGAGGCATGTAGAATACACTGTCTGAATTACAGTTCCAAAACACACGAAAAATCTCTGTCTGCATCCAAAATTCTCCTATGCATGCATACATAATTTACTGTTTGTCAAGGTCTTAGTAGTGATATTGTTCAGATACTAAGCCAGTTCGCTGAAATAGAATCTGCAGTGCTCGGACTCTACTAGTTTACTGTTGTATCCTGGGAAACAAACATTCAAATTAAATCTCAAGCACCTACGGTGAGGGGGGCGAATCCGTTTTTATGAAACTATGCTCACACATGCCTCGGTTTTTAAAGTTCAATTGAATTTTTATTTTCTACTATTTAGATTATTTGTTCTATTTTATCGTGATTTATGTAACTTATTATGTTTGTTGTGATTAACAAATTATTTAATCTGCTATATCTTAGTTATTATTCGGTATGTTAGTTGCATATATGATATGTTAGTTGCATATCCGGTACGTGTTGCAAATCCAGCATTTGTTAAACATGTATTCGTTCACGAATATTTTTTGTAACAAATTCTTGACCTTATAAACAGGTAAACAATTTTAGATCAATCAAATATGAATTAATGAAAAGCAAAAGAACAAAAAGAAGGCTTCATTGGAGAAAAGTATTAAAAAGGTTTTAAGTTTTGACTTGCTCTCACTTATTTGGACTTCCTTCATAAATTCCCTAATTCTTTGTCTATCGATACGTATAAAGTCAATGTTATTAAAAGTAGAATTTGTTCAATAAAAAGAAGGGGTAGAAAGCGGATAGTATTCGTGAATTAATTGAAATGCACGATTGAAAATAAAATTTAATCACTTATAAATAATTTATAAATTTTACCTAACATACGCTCAAATAGGAAGATTTCTATAATTTACTAGTTTTTGCCCGTACATTGTACGGGATTGGTTATTTTGTAGACAGTGTTAGCATGTTTAATGTGTTGAATTTTCGTCTAGTGATCTCATTGCTTTTCGTTCCTCTTATATTTCTTTGAATATATCTTGGCAAAGGTGCACAATTTGGATTAAATGATAGAAGTATATTCATTATTCTATGAATTTATAGTTAACCACAAATTTAAAGTACAGGATGCTAATAAGAATCAGTAAATGTAAAGGATATTCGTTTGCCTTTGAGAAGTGAAAATAAAACAATAACTAAAAAAAGAAGATTACAGATTGTTTAAGCACTAATTTAATACCATATAGATGATTACGAACCCGTAGACATCGAAATCTGTTAGCACTAATATTCAAGATTCACTATCAGTATGAAGTAGTTTTCCCCATGTACTTTTACCATGAGCACCATTGGTTGTCACCATCGGACAAAACAAACCATACTCGTAAGACAAGAAGCACATACACCAGGTTCAGTTCGTTAAGCAAGAATCATACCACAGGTTGAACTGCATGAATAATGATGGGAGTGAAAAAAGAATGTCTAAAATAACAAGGCAAAATAATTGAAACCAAATATAACAAGCAAAGCAAAATCATATCCCGGCAAATCGATTAAATGGAGCCAAGATTAATGCCTTCACTGATTCAATGTGGACTGCTTCACCAGCTCGCCGAGGCACTAAAACAAAATGTGGAAGAAGACTCAAACTACTAAATTGAATTAACTAAGTTGGCAACGTTGGAATCATACCTGCTCCATCAAATACTGAGCAAGATCTTTCACTCCAGCGTCTTTCAGTCCTGAGAGTATGAAGCACCTAGAGAGAATTAAAAACAAACATCAGGCTTCACAGCAGAATAGACCATTAGAAAAAATTAAAGAACTGACCGTTCATATCCAGGAAGGTTTTTGAATTGCTCAGTAACTTTTAGTAGATCTTCTTTTGAACCAATGGTCCACATTATATATGCATGAAGTATTACTGTGTTACGGAACTAATACTTCGAACTGCATCATCTAATAAATCTGGATAGAAATTTTACAGAATCAAGACTAGATGAATACAATTAGGATGATTAGAAACTGTCTCTAACACTTAAACACCTGCATTAAATTCAACAACTTCTATATTAATGTCTTATAGAACTTTATACTATTTGTTGACAATAGAAGGAAGATTTAGTTACTCAGATTGAATGAGTGTTTTACATCATTTCCATAAAGCCTTCACCCAACTGAACATGATAATGAGTTAAGAAACCATGTTCAAGCATAACAGAAGTTTATGATCCAATGGAAACTGAACCATTAGTTTATGCCCAAATCTAAACATGGAAATTTAACTAATTAGTGGGAAGATGAAACCAAAACAAATTTAAATCAGTATAGAAGTGCTCAACCACAATATGGTTTTAGATATAAGCATAATGAATAATATATGTATGAATATTTTGTGGGGAGGGTGGTTTGATGAGGTTGGATCAAATTTACAGGGAGGAATATCTGACCTGGTAATGTGTCTATCTGGTAAGGTGTCTATGAACATCAAAGTACACAAATAGCATTGTAACAAGAAAATTAAAAATACTGCAGAAATCAGCAAGAGTAACAACTTCATTAGCAAATTATCAAATCTGATTAGCGTTCCCATATTTTTCATCAAGTAGGTTCTAAAATTAGACTCCAATAAGAAAAAATAAACATAAAATAAAATTAGTAAGAGCAGATTTTCCAGCATTTGGAGCCCCAACCATACCAACAGATAATGATTTCTGATCTTCCTCCTTCACCTTCCTCGGATCTGCTTCGTCTTCCTCATCTGACTGCTCCAATGTGGCCTCAAGCAGTGACTTGGCGAGTATGGTAGTTCTCTTCCTCTTCTCCTCTTCTCTCTTTAACATTCTCAAATGCTTCAGATCTTCCCCAAATACTTTACTTCTCACAGTATTGCTGTATTTATCATCGCATGTGAGGAAAACTAAGTTAAAAGAAAAGAGGAAAGAGCTTATCTACAGAGGATACAATCGAAATCATCAAATAGATAGGTGAGCATTTGCACTACAGAGGTAGAGATTTATTTTGACAATACCTTGCAAATTTTCATAAAAAATAGATAAATTATCTAAAAAATAGTAGCAAACCCATCCGTACATTTCTTAAAAATTTCAAGTCAAAAGATAAAACTTCGTAATTGCAAATATAATTGAAAAGGTGAACATTTACTATGTATAAAACTTCGTAATTGCAAATATAATTGAAAAGGTGAACATTTACTATGTGCGTAAGTGAATAATTTGTACGTACCTCCGTGTTTGTAAGTATAGGATTTTCTTCAGTTATGTTGTTGAGTATGAATTCAATGTGAGGTATTTTTTTTTTTTTTTTCACGAATATAATTATCCAATAGTGTAAGAATCAATGAGGAAGTAGAAAGTATTAATTAAAATAGATATCAACGACAATCTTTCATATGTACAAAGTCATTCTGGCTGTAGAAACTGATTCTATTGGGTGGCCTAGAATGAAGCATTATATATATTTAAGCAAAAAAATCCCACAGTTTGGCCTACGGAAGAAATATTTTTACATTAAATTTGCTTAGTATGATAAATGTACAATTATGTTAAGCAGGGAACAAAATATTATTGTAAACTGACTCACCCATTATTTGCACAAGGTTGATATGGTATAATTTCTACATGCATTACTCTGTTTGTATTTTTCTTTAGGTAGTGTCTGTAGGCTGTGAATTTTGGAGACATCAATAAAGCTATAGTTAAATCTCACATAGAATTCGAATGTGTCCTGATTTGTTCTAGTATGTGAACGTTGTGGCTGCAGTCGTATATCTGAAGTTTCCATTCGGGAATATTCACAAAAAATAGGTACCAAGTGTTGCCTGGGTACGAACATGGAATTAATAGGTACTTGCATTTTATCCACAGACGACCAGCAATTGGCAAATTGCCATTTACGTATTCTTGTAAGATGGGTAAATTCTCTGAAGGTTTAATGGTACTTGTGTCCCGAATATTTTCTTGTACCCTCATGTGACGAGTACACTCATTTTCATAGTTGAAGTTTAGGATTGCATATTCTTTTGAAACAAGTGTGGAATCGTCGTTGATGAGTTGCCGCAACAATTTTAACTCTAGATCAAGAATCTAACAGAATAAATTGAAGTAAATTAAGTATGATAGTATGGAATGAAATGTAGTATGACAATTGAATTTACTAACCACAATTGTTATATTTTGGGTTGTGTCCATTAAAGATTTTATAAAGTCTCTTGTGTACAGATTATGAAAGCCATCGTCCCAATGTGCGCTGCACAATGAAATTTGATTTTGTTCGACATGAATGTAAGTAAAATAGTAATATGTAAGTTAATGAAATAGAATTACATTGGTTACCTCGATGGATTTGTTGTTATCCAATTTCTAAGTGTTTTGTATCTGTCCATAGAATAGTCTTTCAAAGGATAATTTGTCGATGGTAGTGAAGACTATACCTTTTTTCCTTTACTTTTCCTTTCTGTTGCCTATTGTGTAACATTTTCAATTTTTTGAGACGTTGATGTGTGTTGTACAACAGGGCTCCTATGGACAAAAGCATCTTACTGAAGGGAACCTATAAGAGCTTCCATATTTGATTCCCAATTAGATAATCTGTTCAGCATACTGCTATGTTGTCCGTCAACGTAAGATCGTACTGAACTAAAACTATTATCTACATAATTCTGCATGCTAGAATGTATGTCTTGGAAGTGTTCTTCTTGCCATTGTTGTTGTTGTTGGAAAAATTGATTTTGGTTGTCAAGAAGAGTTTGGGAACTTGAATTATCACCAGGATGCATTGTAGATTACATGTCTTCATGTGGTAGTGTTGCCACTTTTGATGTCGTTCAAACAATTCTTTCTGGTGTTGAAGAATTGTTTCATATTGACATTCTTGTCTATTTGATTGTTCAACATTGGTTGTTTTCAAGTCGCCGCACAAACCAGATACATCGATACGATGCTTGTTTTCAAGTCGCCACATATACCATATACATCTGATACGATATGCTGCCTATATGTATTCATCATTTGTTCCATTTCTTCTCTAGTCATATAGTTGGAGCTAATAGGAGTAGAATTTGAGGCAGCTGGAACTGAAGTATCATGAGCAGTTGGTATGTTATCAGTGTGTTTGATTCATTGTGGTACGTTGTCCAATTATCCGTTGACAATACTGTCGAGTATGTCTTGTGACAATGAGAGAGTTATGTACCACATTGTTTGTAATACTTGTTTCGTAGGTTGTAATACAGCGAGTTCTTGAATCTGTAATTGTAATAAAATATTGAAATGATTTATTGTGAATTTTTTTCAGAAAGGGAAAAAATGTTGAATTTATAATGTTATGTAATAAGTAATGTAATAGAATAACTAAAATACCTCTTGGGTAGACATGAATTGTCTAACTCTATTTCATGTCAATATTTTATTTGGCGCCCATCTATGCATTCTTGGCATTTAGTATCTTTTATTTTTACGCTGGCCAAATTTTCGTCCAATTTGTGAAAATACTTTGTATATCCAGTACTGACATAATTGGAAATATATATTAGATATATAAGATTTATACAAATAAATTAAACTATATATAGATTAGTAAATATTAGATAGTAGAAGAAGAGTACCTGGAATGCAAGCGGATATCCATGTAATGAATATTTAGATTCGATTTGCTCTTTCTGTTGCATTCTTTGTACTCTTTCCAAATGTGATGCTGGTAATGAATTTAGTAGAACAATATATGCTTTACGACCCCATGGATATGCAAGGAAGGCATGAGTGTTCTCAATCATACCTAAAGTTCTGTGGTCGATATATCTTCTAGTAGGTTTTAAGATACATTCTACGAACATTACCAGGCCGAGTTTAAACTTATCTTCTGTATTTGCACATTGGTGGAATGTTTCAGAAAGCATTGCCATTTTAACTTTTTTCGTACCATTGAAGTACTGATTTCTGAGTCTATCATTGTTAAAGTCGAGGTTCATAAATACCTCGTGGCAAGGTAATCCTGTTATGAAACAAAATTCTTGCATACTGAAGCGGCCAAATGGTTATCTAATTTTACCCAAACTTTATTGTTCTTGTCACAATTGACAAGTCACAGTATAAATTCATGAACTATTTTACTACTGAATTGTTGTTCGTTTTCAGTTCTATTAATAATACTACATATAAATGCATGGAAGTTACTACACATCAAATTTGCTTGTTGATTTACATTGATGAAGTCTACAAAATCCTGAAGATACTAATAATTTGAATATTGAGTTATGGTAGCAAAATACCATTGATTTGGAGTAAGTATATATTCCAAAGACATCTGTATAAAAGATTCGAAAGATTAAAATAATATTTCTCAATTTATTAATGAACTTCATTGTGCTAAGTTACTGTAAGAAATTAATATTTTTCAATATTTTACCAAAGTGGAAAAATAGGATTCTTTCTCAATGAACAAACATTAAACTATTATAGCGAGCAATTCAACCTTCCCGAAGCACATAAGTAAACAAATAATTCTCGTGTATTTCACCAAAAATAGTCAAGAACCAAAATGAATTTATATATACTTCCAAAACTAACAATAAATTCTAAATGAAGAACGTGAATCATATTTTTGCTTAAATAATCCCCAAATTTCATAATATATTTGGCAAACGAACTTGTGGATTACTAATTATGAACTTATATAATTTTTGCATAGGTAATTGATAATCATGAAGCTAATATGATATAATTGTTTAGTATAAAAATTGCATAATGTAGCAAATAAATAATATGCAAGAATTTATAAGATTGTTGCAACGTTAGAAAAACTATAATACATTAAGAATTATGAAATGGGAAAAACGAAATAAAGAAGTGCAGTACTGAAAGGAAATTTTAAACATCAACTTCAAAAAACATTTAAAAAAATTTCAGTTACATAATTCATAAATCCTTATATTTACCAAAAATAATAAAATGAAATTTCCGAGTAACTATCCCAAAAAAAAAAAGCAACTTTATTTAAATCTACGAATGAAACTGTATAGGCAGGAAAAAGAAATATGAAACCTTTTCAAGAATTTCTCTGTCTTTGTTTATGAAGAAGAAGGTGTATATTGAATTCTCGCTTAGGCTGAAAGGTAAAGTTTCAGTTTGCTTTCGTTTGGAAAAGAAGCAAAAATGAGAAAGAGAAGTGGTGTGTGCAAAGTAGAGTGGATATGTTGGTGTGAATGAATGAAAAGTAGGTGAATGGTACAGGTAGGTGGAAAGTAAATGTTAGTATATAGGTAGGTTGGTGCAAAATGGTAAGCGTGTATACGGCCAGCTCAAATACGGTAAGTGTAAATACGATCTTATGGTGAAAATACGGTATCTTATGTACAAAATCGATAAGCGTAGATACGATGAGTGCAAATATGGTATGTACAGCAATTACAATAGTTTAGTGCAAAATCGGTAAGCACGAATACGGTGAGCTCAAATACGGTAAGTATAAATATGATTTATGGTGCAAATACGGTATCTTAAGTACAAAATCAGTAAGAACAAATATGGTGAGTGCAAATACAGTGACAGAAAATGAACAAGCCGATATTTAACACTTAATTATATGACATTTATTAACAAAAATCTAAACCATTCAATGATATTCTTCAATTGAGTGAAAATGAATTCTTTTTCTATTAAATAATTATATATCTTGAACATGACCTCGTACTTGAAGATTATTATCTTACATAATAGTGAGTGCAAATACGGTGAGGTCAAATGCGGTATTTACTACAATTATGGTAGTTTAGTATAAAATCGGCGAGCTCAAATACGGTAAGTGTAAAATTAAATTTTTATCATAGAAAGAAAAGAATTAAAAAGAATTTTAAATTAAAAAAATTATTTCAATATGGATTTTTGGGTTATTTTGATATTTTATTAAGGTGGAACCATTGAAAACTATCGAAAATAAAAATAAAAATTGGAGACGTAGGTGGAAATTAAATGTTAGTATATACCTGTTGGTGCAAAATGGTAAGCGTGAATACTGTCAGCTCAAATACGGTAAGTGTAAATACGACTTTATGGTGAAAATAAGGTATCTTATGTGCAAAACCGATAAGCATAGATAATGTGAGTGGAAATATTGTATGTATAGCAATTACGATAGTGTAGTGCAAAATCGATAAGCACGAACATGATGAGCTCAAATATGGTAAGTGTAAATATGATTTATGGTCTAAATACGATATCTTAAGTGCAAAATCGATAAGAGCAAATACGGTGAGTGCAAATACAGTGATCGAAATTTTTTAAAAAAAAATCCGGAGACACTAGTCTATGGATGTCACATCTGGAGACATGGCACTATGTCTCCATCACATCCGGAGACATGGAGCCATGTCTCTGTGACATACGGAGACACTATGTCTCCGCGTGTCATGGAGACACGGAGACACCATGTCTCCGTAGTGCACGGAGTTTTTTTTATTACGAAGATGGTAATTATCAATGATAATATATAAGAAGTTTTATTCTTTTTGCTTATATTTTATGTTAATCTAAAATGTCTCTTGGATAAAATTTAAGTTTAAGAATCACGCATGCAATACAAGTTAATTATGTAATGGGAAACTTAGACCATTCAACGTCTGAAATGTACAAGAAGGATGTAAAATGAAACAGAAGATTATTTTTATTGATAATAAAAGAAGTCCTACATAGGCATGCAGTCAGTGTACAAGTAGTGTCTATGTCGCTGTAAACTATTTGTATTTGTAACCAAAAGTAGTATTACATTACCTAAAACAACCAGTTGAATCAGAAACTTAACTAAAGATACTAATTAAGTTACTTAGGTTGTTGGTCTTTGTAATTTTAGAAGCGATGCGCATATGGTTGGACTGCCTTTTGTCAAAAAATACCTTGTGTCAAAAACTGCCTTTCGTTAACAACTATACTGTCTTTTGTTCAAAAACAAACTTGCATTCTTTCACTTTGGGTTTTCCTCAGAGTCAAGCATATTGAGTTGTTCATCTTCTATGGTAGTTTTCATTTTCTTCTTCGAACCAGTTTCAAGTTTTTCCTGCAATTTGAAACAAAGCTTTCTTGCGTTTGCCTTTTGTAGTTGGCCTGTTTGAATTATCACATGTTGGAACTGTTGTAACTGAATTGATGATATCACTGGTTGTAGGAGAAGATTCGAGTTCCATGATTGTGTTTGAAGAATTTACATCATTCACTATTGTTGAACAAGTGAATACGATTTCATATCGATATTCCAGTGGATGTTGTCTCCTCGGTGTCACTTTTAGGTAGAAGATTTGTTCTTCTTCATTCCCAATCTTTATCATATCGGTCATTTGTGTATTTGAATCCTGCTATATGAAGTGTAGTTAAATTATATGTTGTCATGTAAGAAAATAACTGGTAACATGTTAGTGGTATTTGAGTTTCACCTTCTCAATAAGATTCATTATGTCAGTAGCATTAGCTTCCAATAATGTTTCTACAATTTTGCCTATCATACTTGCATCTAATCCTCCTGATTTGTCTTGAAGGTGTACAAAAATATTTGCTCTATAGAGAGAGGTAAATAAAATTACATACTACGTTTTGAAGGGAATAATAATTTTAATAATCTGTTAAGTAGATATTTAAAGGATGTTGATACCGTGGTATGGCTTTAGCATGTTTGAACTTGCAGAAACAACATTTATGAATTTCATCCAAGTCTCCATTGGATGTTTTGTTGCATTACTGCAAGCCAAATACCAGAATCTTTGATGCAGTGTAGTAATTTTCCATTGAGCTTTCACCCAATAGAATTTTTTTCTATACGTAAATGTATTTGTGAAGTTAGAGAGGTAGAAAAAAACAAAAGTTGTAAGTCTTCATGCAAATGATGTAATTATATAATATTGAAAATATGTGTGAATGTATGTATTTAATTAACCAGGTGTGAAATTAACCCCAGGTGAACTTGCAAATCAGCAATAGATGTGAATTTGGTCTCATCTGGAGATGAGAATTTTGGTGGTGTGATTGCAACAAATGGTTTATCTTCAATCAGTTTGTCAAGTGTTTCTTCGTTTGTCTTAATCCTGCAATAAATAAAGAAGCCAAAAAATTAAGCATAGAATGTAATTAGTAAGTTTTATAAAGATGAAAAAATTCAAGAAGTTTTTTAGTCGTAACCATTCTTTGTAATATGCTATTGCCAAAATTTCCGCATTAATGAAAAAAGTGTTGTTCACTTTAGTTGAAAGTGTGATGCCTAATAAAAAGCAAATTGTATGATTAGTTTTTCGTAATGTGTAAATACTATTATAAAGGAAATATTATATTTATGTTTTATTTACCGTTATATGAAGACACTTTCAGATTAGTTGCCCAAATGATAGGTTTGCTTCCAAGGTTTTCACTTATTTTAATGCATTCGTTGTCAACGAAGGTGTCCCACATCGTTAGCATGGCGGTTTGGAAATATTTATCTATAAGTGTAACATCTTGAAGACATGCTTCTATGTCGAAATGCATTTGGATAATCCTTTTTTGACGAACTTCTACAACAATACCTATAATACCTGTATTGAAATATATAGAAGTTGTGTTATTATGTTTATAGTAAAGTTGAATATGGAGAAAAAAATTATGAAATATGAAATAGAATTATATTGGCTAATTTGAAGAAAAAATATACTTATGTCTGCATTAGTATCCATGTATCATTCCAACTGGTTAAATGGGGTCAACTCGTATTTTGAGAAGATGAAGTGAAGATTATCTTCAAGAAGTCCTTCTATTTTCGTCTTGCCCGTTATGCTCCAAATTTTGTTTTGAAGTAACCCCTTGAACTCGTATTTGTTGTCTTTCATTGTTGTGTTGGATAACAAGTATGTTTTCCCAAGTTTGAGTTCATCCGTGAGAGCTGTAATATTTGTGTCGTAGAGAATACCCGTCACTTTATTACCATGTCGAAACATAGAAAAAAGATAACCCATCACTTTATTACCATGTCGTAACATACGAAGAAAATGATGATATATATA
>CAIGRF010247604.1:0-10460 GCA_903798235.1 Fraxinus ornus
TGGTTCGATTTGGTTTTAAACCGCTATTAAAATTTTCAAACCTAAACAAAACTGTTTTTGACTGGTTTGGTTCAGCACCATTTCGTTGACGGGTCCAAGTGGCACCAAACCGACGGTTTCTAAAATGCGGTTTCGGTTCGATTTTCCGATTTGGCGATTTTTGCTTCCAGCCCTACCTTGTGGAATGGCTTGTTGAAGAGGACTCTCTTATGACAAGAGGCCATCAAAAGGTATTCATGTTCCTTGATCTAATATGCAATGATATTCCGGTAGATGATGTCCTTGAGAATTGAGGGAGGGAGAAACAAGGTTACAAGGGGAAATTCAGAATAGAAGCTTCTAGATTTACATCTGGATGGCCTAAATCGCGATATCGCTCAGATGGGCCAAAGGGTAGAATGCATACATTTTCTACAGTACCCTTGTAGATTATTGCAGTACCCTCTCAGGTTATAAGCAAAGCGTATCACTCTAGAAGACAGAAGCAAAATCCACAATATTAAAAGCCACGATACAAACAAATGCTTTGAATTGTTTAAAATTGCAAGGCTATGAAGCAAGTAGGAGAATATGTATAGGACACATGGGAGTCAAAGACCTACATGTGGATGGGACAAGGAAGTGAAACAAAGGCGCGCGCGAAGGCATCACTAGCATCAATCAATGTTGTGAGCCCTCAACCTTTGATGAGAGAAATCAATATTATAATCAAAGCCCCTTGTGCAGGCGAAGATACGGGGTGCACGCAAAGAAAAAAACTCCTAAACGATGAGGAAGCTCGCATTTAAAATCTTCTGAATTTAAGGTAATCCTTAAAATTGGATCTTTTCCAATTACGTTTAATAAATAAGTACTGGGAATTATATACCTCAAACATGACGCATTAGGGATATGAGCCATAATAGCTCGCAATAGCCCATGAATACTCCATTTGGAGGTATTTTCGACCCAATTCAAGATCATTTTTCCCAAGCACTCATAATTGAATATGATTTCACTGAAAAAGATAATAAAGCTAGGAAAGGAGATAGGATGATAAAAAAATGAGATACACGATTGAAAAGCCTTGTTTAGAAAAGAAAGTATCTAATGTTGTGAATGGTAAGTTGAAAAATGTATTTGCCAGTAAAGATAACTTTGCAAGTACAAGAGGAAGCATAAATAATGAAACAATCAAAGCAATGATAGACCTTAAGCAAGGTCACGAGAATGAGAACCGTTAACAAAATGTGAATTTATACCATCATTTCTAAACGAAAGGTGAGCCTCTTTCCGCTAATGTGAAGTTAAAATTAAAGGCGAGGTTTTTTTGCTAAACAAAATTATGAGGAAAGGCTTATTCCGCCGAAGAAATGTGGGGACTAATCATCACCCTAAGTAAACTAATCACTAGGGGTGAGACCATGTCCGACCACATCGGAAGTTGATGTCATGACAGATTGTAATCGAGCGCTAAGTATTAATGTAATGAGAGGCCATATCAAATAACATGATCATAGTCTTTCGTCATTTATTTTTCTATTAACAATGATTAATAAATATTTAATATTAATCAAATTGCATTATTGTTAAGCAATCGCCTTAAATGCATTTATGCGAAGTGTAACTATAGATCAAATGACTAAAATAGCGCAAGCTTAAATATATAGCCACACGGGTAAGTTTACAAAAAAAAAAAAAAAAATCAACGAAGTTACTAATAGAACGCCAAAAAGAGCAATTTTATATAAGAAGGCAATGAAATGTCATTATTACCAAATCATGAGACAAAAATATGCTATCTTACTAAATTAACCAAACGTTGAAGATTCCTAAAAGCTGGATTATCTTGGTTAACTTGAACTTCGCCTTCCAGAAGGTACTATCACTTCAAAAGGAGGGAGAAAGCGAGGGTTGAAGTATCAATTGACTCAATAGAAGCCACAACCTTACTTGAAGGGATAACTTGAAAATCTATAGTGTAAGAATAGTTAGCAGGAACAAATAGAGTACCCGAAACCTAAAGGCCAATGAATGAACCTCAGAAGATTGGGTGGCCTCTACATCATCTTTATGACCAACCTGGTTCACACCCAATTTAACCTTGCCATTAAAATATTAAAAAGTGATAACGGCAATGAGTTCCACATGACTGACTTTTTCAATTCTAAAGGCATTATACATCAGAAAACTTATGTTGCTACATCCTAACAAAACGGCATTGTAGAAAGAAAACACCATCTCTTAAATGTTGCTCGGACATTAGAATTTCAAGCTGGCATTCCCCTCACATACTGGAGTGACTGTGTTCTCACAGCCACATACCTCATTAATAGGACTCCAAGTCCCCTACTTCAAAATAAAACCCCATATGAGCTTCTGTTTCACTCACCCCCACTTATTCTCACTTGAAGATATTTTGATCCTTATGTTTTGCATCAACCATTACTCCTGGTAGAACAAAATTTGATCCTAGGGTTCGTATATGTGTTTTTCTAGGTTATCCATTTGGAGTCAAAGGTTATAAACTCCTTGACATTAAAATAAATGCCATTTTTATTTCTGGAGATGTGGTTTTTCACGAGTCTATTTTTCTATTCTATTCTTTATCATCCCCACCATCCTCTACAAATGAAATTCCTAATTTGGTTTACACTAAACCCTTACCTGATCTATTCCCATTTCCCCCCGCCCCCACCACAACATCATCCCTCCCAAACCATCAACTCTGTCCCTCCAGTTGCTGTCCATTCTAATTCCCCAGTCACCTCAATTCATTCTCCTAACACCATTCAGAATCTATCTCCACTCTTCGCAGGTCTTCTAGGCAAAGGAAAGCCCTACAATTTTAAAGGATTTTCACTACCAGTAGGCATCCCTCACTGCTCCCTCCTAGTTGTTATTTGAGAAATCAGGAAAATCCTCCACATTATACTCCCTAAATCAATTCCTTACCAAAAATTTAGTCCTTCATTTACTAATTTTTCCTCTTCAATTTCTACTATTTCTGAACCCTTTTCTTACAAGCAAGCTTTGAAACACCCTGGCTGGTGTGCAGCCATGGAATCTGAGCTGAATGCTTTAGAAAAAAACCACACCTGGGTTATTACTGATTTGCCTCCTGGTAAACACCCTATTGACTGCAAATATGTGTACAAAATAAAGTTCAATTCTGATGGTTCCATTGAAAGATTGAAGGCAAGACTTGTTGCCAAGGGATTCACACAATAGGAGGGCATCGACTACACTGAGACTTTTTCCCAGTGGCCAAATTAGTTACTGTTCGTGTTCTTCTCTCTGTGGCAGCAATTAAGGGTTGGTCCTTACACCAATTCGATGTACACAATACCTTTCTTCATGATGACTTGGAGGAGGAAATTTACGTGAAGAAACCTCTTGGTTACCAAAAAGGGGCACCCCACCAGGTATGCAAGCTCACCAAGAGTCTTTATGGCCTTGAATAAGCCTCAAGACAATGGTATTCCAAATTTTCTCATTCCCTCATTGTTTTTGGTTTCCACCAATCAAAAGCTGATTATAGTCTCTTTACTAAGGCTGATGGTACTTCTTTCATTGCTTTATTAGTCTATGTTGACAATATTATTGTGGCTGGAAATTGCTCAAAACCTATTGCCTCTCTTAAACATTTCCTGCATACTCAATTCAAAATTAAAGACCTTGGATGTTTGCATTATTTTTTTGGTTTGGAAGTTGCAAGATCTTCCAAAGGGATACATTTATCCCAACCCAAGTACACTTTATATATTCTTTCAGATTCAGGAACCCTTGGTTGCAAGCCCCTACAGTTACCACTTGAGCAAGATTTTTAGTTGCATAAATCTTCTGGACAACTTTTATCTGACCCTAGTTCATATAGACGACTTATTGTTCGAATGTTGTATCTTACTATCACACGATCGACATTTTCTATGCTGTCCAGCTCCCGAGTCAGTTCATGCATTCTCCTACAACCTCACATCTTTCAGCAGCACATATGGTTTTACGATATCTCAAAAATGCTCATGGTCAAGGCATTTTATTGTCATCCTCATCTCAGTTACAGCTTCAAGCCTATTGTGATTCTGATTGGGCCTCATGCTCCGACACACGTCGCTCTACAACCAGCTATTGCATCTTGCTTGGTAAATCTCTTGTATCTTGGAAGTCGAAGAAACAATCAATGGTTTCTTGATCCTCAGATGAAGCTGAGTATCGTTCTATGGTATCTACATGTTCTGAGCTCACCTGTTTAAGATATCTACTCGCTGATTTGCATATTCCACATCCACAAGCTGCCTCTCTTTTTTGTGACAATCAGGTTACTCTCTATATTGCTGCAAACCCCATGTTTTATGAGAGAACGAAACACATCGAAATAGACTGTCACCTTATCCGAGAAAATATCTAAGAAGGTGGCATCACAACTTTTCACATTGCCTTTTAATCTCAGGTGGCTGACATCTTTACAAAAGCTTTGCCTGCTTACCTTCTCAATCTTCATCTGTCCAAGATGGGAATAGTGAATCTCTATTCTCCATCTTGCGGGATGCTATTACACAGTGTACATCCAGCCTAAGCCCAAAACATTTCAGCCCACAATCAGCCCATGCCAGTAGCCCAGATTCCTAAAGAAGTCACTGCACTTGTTCAAATGAAAAGGGATAAATTTTTTAATCCATCATTTTTCCCAGTAAATACATTTTTCATATATATATATTCAGTTAGTTGTAGGATTGTGTATAAAAGAGCACCATCATTGTACAGATTAAATCGAATTATTGTGAAATGCACTGAGTAGTTATATCTATTCTCTCTATTTTTCCTTTTCTCTGCTATCTTTATTTTTGGTAAGTTATAGAAACATTGCATTCAGTCCTAGCAATATAGGATGCATGTCTCTCTTTGCTTAGCTCCATGTCCGTAGATATCTTTTTGGCATCAGTTACTAAGAAAGCCTCCATCGCAGTAAAAACTTCGGCACCTTTACTCATTTCTTGATATCTGTCTACCCGCGAAACATAAACCTCGTAGTCAAATTGCTAGTCTTGATGCAGGATATCAACTCGCATGATGTGGGTGTCAATCATTTTCACCCTTTGAGAAGGGAAAGGCTCGATTTTTTTTTTCTCAAGATTGATATCTAATTCTTTATGCAGTAAGGGATAAACAAGGACTTAGAACCCATGATAAACCCTTTGGGATAATATGATACTTTGAGGTCCATGATTGGTTTAGACCGACCTTGTATTGTTCTCTTCCTTTTGGAATCCTTAATTGGACCTGACAATTGGGAGGTACGGATTTTATAAGTTATGATCCTAAGACCCCATTAGTAGAAGACTTCAGTGAAGGGCATTTGGTTGAAACTTTGAACGCCCATGAAGGCTTGATTTTGGAAACCCTTGAGCCTTCAGGAGCCGATTCTTTAGAAGGAAGAGGTGCAAAAAGTTTTTTGACGCTTAGGGGCCTGAAAGGGGTCGTACTAAAGTCAATTTTCACTACAAAAAGAAAAAAAAAAGATATCATCCAAAAATAGATAGCTTTTAAAATAAGAAAACCAATGTGTAAACTTATTGATAGTGGTCTGGATACCAGTATCTTGAAAATCTTAGATTAGAACGGTAGAGCAATCTCTCAGTTTTGTGAACCTCAGAACTTCACTTGAGAACATGTGTGATTAAAGTGAGTTCATTACAAGCTCGACCATGAAGGGGAGCCAATTTTTTATGTGCACAAACATAGTCAAATAAGACAACTTCTAGCTAAAGAGCATGAAATTAGCGAAGGAAAAACACTTACTATTTCGCTATAACACCGGGGTATAATCATAAAAGGAATTTAGATCATCAGGTGAAGCCCCTAATTATCACAAAGGAAAAGCTCTCCTTCCAATATGCATTTTATTTAGAGTAATTATAAGCTTCGGGCACGTCCTAGAAGAGCGAAGGGAAAAGATAGAAGTACATTTTTATGTGGGTTCACTTTATTTCTCGCCTTCACAGGATGGTAAATGGATTGAAATACAACTGATGAAAGCTCTCCCTCCGAACCCCACAGTATTCCATAATAAAAACAACCTAACCATATGGACTCACCCATTTGGGGTAAGTTGAGTAGGAGCAATTTTAAAGGAAGAAAGAATATCAAAAAAGAAATGATGGAAGGGGACACTATGCCCCATATCCATCGAATGCTTATATATAACTACACAATCATGAGAAGGGCATTCCATAGTTTGGAATTGCCTAGGACATAGCAATTCTATGCATAAGGGATGTTGAAACAATCCCGAATTTCATCCATATCTTTCTTTGTGATATTAGTAAATATCTCTCAACATTTAATGTTAAGAGGAGCCTGATCAAGAATTCAAAAGAAACGAACACGATTGCACATGATTGACATGCTAATTAAATGCAAACAAGCCACTAGCTAGAAAAATGCGCAAATAGGCCCTATTGAGCACCAAAAAAGAAAATTGCCACAATTATAGCATGTCCCCTCAATATTTCCTACGCCATCCACAACAAACTAAGAGAAATATACGCCAAAGATATCGTTTATAAGTTCGATGTATAACAAGATCATAAGTTCTAGATTTATTATGAATTTAAAAAAAGGGACTTCGGTGACTGTTTGTTAAATCAATAAATACATCCGACGAATCTCGCCCACCACTTACGAAACATAAGCGATATGTAAGGGATACAAAATAAAGAAAGGGCTCATACCAAGTATAGGTGAGCCATTCTCCCATCCAGGCTAGCCAAAAAATGTTACTGAGATGCACGTAAGCAATTGTTCAAAGAGTGACTTCAAAACTAATGAATGCAGGTGATAGGTGTATTTTATAGACTTATTTGGGGCTTTAAATAATGATATTTTATATTTATTTTGATGAAATATTACCTAATTTTTTATATATTGTGTTCAATATGTAAAACTCACGATTTAATGAAAAATTGGAGAAAAATGGTGAAAATGGGCTCAATTATAAGAGTTTTAAAGTTCAGGGACTAAAGTGTAAATATTCAAAAGTTGTGATGGAGCTCATTATGAATATTTGAGAGTTCTAGGTGTTAATTGGATGAGAAAGAAGCCAAATGGATGAAATATAGTCAAAAATATTATCACACATCAAGTTCTAACAAAAAAGTAATGCTTCGAATTTTTAGCCTCATATTGAGACCCATTTTTAGCATAGACAACACTCGAATTGGAAAAATATTATTTCTAGAAGAATTATGGTCCTTTGAGTTATCTTCCCAATACACTTTGAATTACCTCAACCGAATATTGGGAGAGAAAGCTATGATAACAATATTGAAAGTTGCTCGGGATAAGCTTAAACGTGCGCCTAAGCCTACATAAGAAGAGTATCCTCCTCCTCTTCTGAGATTCTTCCAGCTCCAAAACCACCTAAGGCACGCGTCCAAAGGTAAAATGGGAAAAAATGTTTTTTTTTTTCCTTTTCTTATTTTCTTATATTTTAGAATGCAATCTTTTTGCATTCTATATCTTCCAAAACTCGATTAGAACGTCCCCAACTTCCGTTCGACCTAATTCTACATATATTCTATATATTTTGGAGGCAAAGAACAAATCTTTTTATATCAAGGAGAACCATACAAGGATTTTGAAGATTCATAGCCCAGTTTCAAGATTCAAGCCAAGAATGTAGATCTTTCCTACTTCCATCTTTATTAACTCTGGGTGATTTTTTCCAGTTTTTCTTGGGTAATTTAATTACAAGAATGTTAAGCTAAATTCTTCCTTTTTTTGAATGGATGATGAACCTTATTAGTTGTTAAATTGAGTTCATTACCCTTTAATTTAGTAATTTCTTGGATTCTTGATTATTTATGCATTCATATTGTGCTATTTAATTGTTTAACTACTAATTGGATAACTTGTTGTCTATTTCTAGTGTTGGGAGGCTCACAATAGGTAGAACACTGCGTATTTAGCACATAGACAATATGTATTAGGAATAATAGTTATGGCGTGTGTAATCTTGTAGGATAAATCCTGTTAATTAATGCATATTTTTCATATGAATTCGGACTAGAATATGATCGGGTGACGTTAAACATATGTTTAATATATCTTGAAAAAGAATATTGAATAAAATTGGATTATCGATTGCCATTTACATTAGAAAATAATACTACTTTTAATGAGTTGAGAATTGGAAATAGCACTTATAGACAAATCCAGAAAATCCAATTCATTCATAACATGTTTGATAAAACAACTTCTATTGCTTTTGTAGTTTAAAATTCATAACTAAAAAATCATATCTTCAATGATACAATACTTGTCAAATAAACTATGATTAGACATTATATCTCGTGGGACGATACTTTTAACTTACTACATTATAAGTGTCAACGATCCTGTACGCTTGCGAATTTTGTCAACAATTGTTCTTTTTGTCAATCTTGGCTATCTATCCTAATCTCTCTTGCTTGATATTGTTCCGGTTCTATTTGGCAGTATATGTATGGTTCCAATGATGGCAACAGAGTAAAATATATTTGCAACGACTAATCTCGATGATTGGGATTTACTTGGGAAAAATATAAATTGTGAGCTTTGTAATGAGATGTATTATATTGGGCAATGTTTATATACAAGCCCTAATCCGTTTATGTCCAAGTTTTTGTGGTTTAAACAATATTTAAAGTGTCAAAAGCATGTAATTGACAACTCTAATGAAGGTTACTTGCTTAAGAGTGAGTATATATCTACATATGTGGAAGAGAACATCAGTCTTAAGGGAGTTGGTCCTCCCATTTGGAATGAGGAGGAAATTGCAAACTACTATAATGAACTTATCATGTTAGGTGAAAGCGAAGAAGTATGAAGATTCTGTATTTTGGCATGAATTTAATAAGTGGGGATATAATCCACTTGAAAATATTGAAATGAAAGAATACTATTGCCCATGGATTCAGACTATAAGACAACCATTTAACTGGCGGAGATATCAATTATTGAAGAAGAGCATAAAGAGAACAAAAGATTAATTACAAATGAACCAAGTGAAGAAGTGGCAATCGATGAAGATGAAATTAATACACCTTCTTTCGACTTCATCAATTGCCCAACAATTGAATTGGTTAGTAAGAGGAAGAAGTCCACATAGTTGATTTCGAGGCGGATGGAATAGGCAAGTAACATCACCTTGCAGGAGGCAATGTAAAAATTTTAAGAATCGGCGAAGAGTTAAGCAAAGTTACAAGAAACAAATTGAGCAAGGTATTAAAGGTTTTCTTCAACATTCCATGATACAGATTGTCAAAGTTAAGCTAAAGATTATATAAATAAGCGCTTATTAGGAAGCAACCCAATTTCCTTTCCCTTTTATTAATTTTGCTTTTTAGATTTAGGATATGAGTTTAATTTTGTTTTTTTATAGGTATGACCATCGATGCCTCGTTTCCTAGGCCCGTGAATTTATTATTAGTTTATGAAATGTTTGGGCTAAGTAATACTTGTTCCAGATTATTTGATCTCTAATATTTGATTTTCAAGAACACGATATCGCGGAACACTCAAACCAATATTGATCAAGGGTACAACGTGATGAAGCTCTTGTACTTCATGCCATAGCATTCTCCCCTTCTAATAAATCCGTGGAGTACTTTCTTCATTTTCTTTCCCGCCCCTTTATACGCCTATTTATACTTTTATATATTGAGTACAATGTCTTATTTAAATTTGGGGGAGGGGGGGGCATTGAGTTTTTGCTTTTCTGTGTTATCGTGTGTGCTTTATCATGAGAAAAATATAAAAATATTAAGTAATTTGAAAAATTTCGAGAAAATGTATATTTTCTTGTTTTATTTGTGTGCTTGTGTGGGTTATATGACCTGATCGATAATGATGAGTTTATTTGAGATTATGTATTGATTTATGAATTGTGAATAAATTACATGCTGAGATTGATCGATGTTTTTCTATGTGAAACTTGGTATTATTTGCACACGTGAATTAAGTTAGAAATTATGATTGAATGAGTTGATTAATATTTGGATAGGTTGAAAAAGTGGACCTCATATGTCAAATCCAAATTACTTAATTATACATCATTTGACCAATTTAGTATAGCTGTGGGGTAATTTAACTTTCGTAGGAAGACATGGATACCAATTAGGATTCCATGTGTGAAAAATCATCTATGGATTGTGAGAAATCATTGGGATAAAATTAAGTGAAATTCTTAAGTTAGATGTTGATTCTTTTGAATGGGTGTTTAATGAGGTGCATTGCAGTAATTTAATTTTTTTTTTATATATTTGAAAACTTTTTTTGGTAGTCTTTATGATTCGAGTTATTAAGTCTGTAAGGGTGTCTAAAACCTGTTGTCCTAAAGTCATCTGATTTGAGAGTTATCGGCCAAAAGCTCACCACGTGAGTCATTTATAAATTTTAATGGAGAGAATGCTGCAAATAAAAGAAATAGAAAAGCAAAAAAA